>JAODLI010005746.1:0-28415 GCA_027575585.1 Percopsis omiscomaycus | reverse complement strand
AATAATAATAATAATAATAATAAAACTAACAATTCCAATAGGTGCCTTCGCAGCTTCGCTGCTTGGCCCCTAATTAGAGAAGCCACACCTTCTGTTTTTTAAAGGCAGTTGTCCGTTTTAGGGTACAGTATGTTTTTGGCTGCTTTTGATTAATCTCAATTCATTTAAACAACAAGCAACAGTGTAGCCCATTACAAAGATGGTTGTACAAAAATGCTATTTCTTATTTGCCGGCCATTGGTTAAATTAGTCAGTTTACACTTGGAACCTAGTATCCTTAAGAATGTGTGTCTACGTGCATACATGTATATTTATATTTGAGGCTGGTCCGTAACTTTTGCAAGACGGCAGCAACTCCAAATACGAGTAAAGCACATTTGTTAAAACTCGGATTTATCACACTGCGCAAAGGTTACGCAGTTTGGGATAGCACGAAGGCACGTTTGCTATCAGCTGTGGTGGGGGTGGGAAACGTATGATTTAACAAGAAAAACATGTGAGGCTAATAGGCTATGTCCAAGGAACCTCCTTGACAACGTCAAAAATGAGCCGTTAACGTTAACAAGGTGAAAGTAGAGCTAATACCATTTTGTATGGACGCTTTTCTGACTAGCAATGACACGCAATGCTACCGACCTGGCAGTGTGAAAGGTCTACTAAACAGTTGCCCAAGAAGCACTTTCAAACCGAGCAGATATAGCTTTAAAACCGGTAATATATAGGAAGAAAGAACCCCCATCTCTTGCTAGTGCGTTACGTCTGTTCTTTGGTCTATAGTCCTCCGCAACCTGGTGCAGTGCTGAGCATAACAAGATGTCAGGCGCGCTTCCGTCCGCGCGCGTTCACGAATTAAATATTTCAAAATGTGTCCCCTTTGACAGCGCCATGAATGAACAATTTGGTTCTAGTTTCGTTGGCTTTTTATGGACTAATAAGCACGTATTTCAAAATACATAAGCTGTTTTCGCTCCAGTGATGAGTGAGTAAACTATAGAGGACACGGCACAGGATGCAGTGTCACCATATAAATTAGGCTTTGCTTATTACCATTGCTCAATTGCAGTGAGCAACATTTTCGACTACCAACTTTTCATTTAGATTTAGAAGACTTCATTCAGATTCCTACATTTTATAAAGATATTCTTCTAAAATGGCCAGTTAAGAACATTTTTAGCCTTGTTTTGGTTAATTTGTGAATAGGGCCTGCGGTGTATAAAGCAATAAACAGTTGTGGTCATAGATGATTGCTTTAATTGGTTAAAAAAAATAGGAAAATGAAGCCCAGGCTGAAAAATAACGATGTTATTATTTAAGGGGTTGTTAGCTGTGATATAGGGGAGCTTTCCCCTTTCACTTGACTGCTTGATGTTGTACGTGACCCTGGTGGACACCGCTTGTCAGTATAGGGGAGGCCATTGTAGGTTTTCGGTAGCTATGTTAACAATAAGAAAATTATAAAATTACGCCTGTCTTTTCCTATAATTGGGAGACTCACATTAACCACTATTAGTCCATGGGCGGAAGAATATATAACACATACTCTCACTACTTTCTGAGCCCTAATTTCCCAGGACAGACTTTCTGAATATGCTAATACAACAGGCTAGCTTCTGCCTGCAGTGTAAACCTATTAACATCCTCTGCCAGGAGGGATTCACTTTCATCTACTGACAGATTTTTTGTCCCTCCCTTGGGACTTCTTCAGTCCATTACACAGTCTACTCTCATGCCACTGTGATAAACGACAGGAATAGGGACCAGACCATGGAAATCCTGACGTTTAACCTGTTATCTGACTGAATAGTACATGCACACATGGTTACAGCAACTAATTAGCATGAAGGTTCCTGTCCCAGCGGAGTATTCAGATACACTCACAGAAATGTCTTACAAAATGTGGCCTTTTAAAGTGTATGAGGACATCAAGAGTTCAGGGGCACATGTTGTTACACACTGGGTAAGTGTCTGCTGTAGGCCGTAATAGAGTACAGTTCCGGTAGGTTGTGATTGTAAAAATGTAGTTTTAACAGATACATGCTGTAGGTGAAAATGGTGAAAATGTTTTTGTCGAAGTAAATTGCAAATACCATCTAAAATACATAAAGTAAGAGGACATCTCAATCAAAATTGACCCAGCGGTTGCAAAATCATTGCACAAAAAAGAACATTCATGAACACCCGCAGGTGCCAATGCTAATAAAAATGCACGCATTATGAAATGGACTATTACAGATTATGTGGTTAAACTTAACAACCTTAACATTCTAGAATTGAATAGCTGTGAGCACATAAATAAACTGGATACGTAAACCACAGGTAACCACTGGTCTTATTTGAGGCACAAATTTCTCCATTCGAAAGTCTATTTTCCAATAACAGCCAAGATCTGCAGATGCTCCTCTAAGATTTAATAAATAAACTGTAGTACACACTTTTGTCCAGACTAGGTGTTCACTTTAGTAAGGAGATTTACCGGAAATGTACTAGCCTATTGAAAACAGTATGGTGCTTGGCAATCAGTCTATGCAGCTATTCAGTGTAGATTACAGAGGGGACAAGTCAGTCAGTGACCTTTGAGCACAGATTCAGTCACTTGTGTGAAACAATTTTACCACCTCCAAACACAGGCCACTGCCACTCCGCGTAACACAACTTGACGTGCAATCAATATCGCTGTATACCCTGCAGACATTTGAGAACACAACCAAGGTTATTAGGTTTTGTGTTTTTAATCTAGTTTCAATTCCACTTTCTAATCCAGTTTAGTTTAGTCTTTTTCCAGTGTACTTTTTGAGCTTAGTTGTTCATTTTGTAATAAGTGCGAATAGGATTTTTAAAATGTATTTATAAGTGAAGCAGGACAACAACTGTATTGAGTATCAGCAGAGGAAGAGGTTATTTTATGTTGAAAAATCTGTACTCTCCACGAGTCAGGATAAAGAATAAAAACTAAAAATATTGATCATTATTATTTCATTTACTTTTAGAAGCATGCATTGCAGTTTTTGTTTAGTTTCAGTTTAATGCTGTAATTCCATTTGGATTTTTATTTCATTTTACAAAAAAAACATTTGGACACTTTTTGATACCTTTACTATAAAAAAAAAACTTAACAGTAACTTGAAAAAATGGGCTTTACATTTTCTGTTGTATTTTGAGTTGCCCCACTTTCTGGGACTGCATATTGGTGTTCCTGTACAAATGTCTCCAGTTCTAAAAGCAGCACACACTCTTACCACCCTGCGGCTACATAGAACATTCATTGTCAACCTCCTCAATGCTGCATGACTTTGGCAGGGCACCAAAACCCTCATCGCATGCAACAAACTACAAACTGTTCAGAAATGCTGAACGACAAACAGCAGTCATATAGATCATCATTCATTCAAAAAACTTCAGGATGTGCTTGTAAAAAGCTATACTCTTTGGCTTGAAATTAACGAAATGGAGGATTTCTTTCACTTTGCGTGAGGCACATACTGTACCATAGACCTGCCTCAGTCATATGTGAGTGCGTAACAATATAGGGATGGATTTAGGCATATAAACATACTTCATCCACCATAACCAACATCCCAAATTACCCTGGGAACGGATATATTCCTGAAAGTCCTCCAAGATTATACCACTATTTTGAAAACATTCTGATCAGGCATAGCAATTTTTTATAAAAATACATTGAATAGTTTTTAAAATCTGCTGCCTGAGGACAATGTTAGAGATAGTTATTAAATTCAATTTTTTGCTAATTTGAGAGTGTTTTCATTATGTTAGCACAAATTGTCCTTTTGGCAAAAGATTTTAAGGAAAATGTTTATCGTCCAGGGCATTTGTCACTGCAATGGAATTGAGCCTGCCAGTGAATGGAGCACATACACACACTGGAGGTAGGCCAAACAAATGCCAAAACCAAAAGTCTCTCATTCCAACATGATTACATTAATTCATGTAAAGTCAAGCTATTGTATAGCCCTTAACCACAGAGTCAGAGGGCTTCACAAGCCCACATTTCTTATTTAAGTGAACGACACCCCCTAGACCCCCTTTAAAAAACAGGCATGGATAATATCCCAAAAAAAACACTTCAGGGGAAAGATTTACTAGACAGTACAAAAGCCAATAAAGTCTTTTGTGCTGATGCACTGATGCCATAGATGAAAGTCTATGGCAAGCAGGGTTGTAGGTTGGCAGCAGGACCAGTCCAGAGGAGACTCAAAGCAAGTAACACTCATTCCTCAGATGTATGCAAATTAGTTCTGAGGCATTTAAAATCACTCGCTTTCTGTTTGAAAGCAAATCATTAAAGAATCTGTCGATCAAACAGTAACAGGCCACTGACAAAAAAAGCTAAGGTCATACTAGCGCTGAGCGGCTAAAATCTGTTTATAATCTGTGAAATGAGCAGAAACATAATAACACTGTGTCATCTCTGTGGCTCTGATAGAGGCTGAGTGATGGAAGGTTGCGTTAGGACAGAGGGTGTTTCTCAAAGTCATGGAAAGATGCTTAACGGCTACTATTTCAAGGATGGACTGTTCCGAATTCTAGGATCCTTTGAATTCTACCAAGGACTGAGTCCTTCCATCAGAGAATTTTCAAGGATGCATGTGTGTATCCTCAGTGTTCTTAAAGTACCCCCAATCCTATGCGCACGTACGAGAGGAATTGAAGGCGGGACCTTTTCAATGACGCACACCTGCACACTCGCTATACTGTTCCATGTGTTCCCCAAATGCTAGGAAGGAGTCTAGCTTAGCCTCTGAGGAAGCATCCTACCAAGGAAGCATCCTTGACTTTGAACAAACACGCGGAGTCTGCGTCTGTGTGTGTGTTTGTGTGTGTCTACTGTATGTGTTCATGTTAATTCAAGTTGATGGGTGTGTGTGTGTATTTTATGGCAGCCTGAGAGGGAGAGAGCCAGCAGGACAGGCCAGCCTGCTATTGTTTAGAGGAAATCACATCTCATGCATGACTGTGGTTTTATTTGGGTTGATGGGACATCGGGCAGGGAGCGACAGTGCCACACACACACACACACACACACACACACACACACACACACACACACACACACACACACACACACACACACACACACAGGAACAGTGCTTGAAAGGGTGTGTCATCTAAACAGCAAGTCAACAGCAATAGTTAATTCAGCCACACTCTTGACAACCACAGGCTGACAATGGATCCACCGGATCTGTGGATCTTTGTGTCTATACATGAAGTATGTGTGTGTGTGTGTGTGTTTGCCTGTCTGTACACGTGTGCGTGTTTGTACATTTGTGTGCACAGAGCAGTAGCACTAGCATAGTGCAACGGTCCTTTTCACCTGTGACAGGAAACTTTTTCTCGAGATATTTAAAAATAAGGAAAGGTGACCCTAAAACTATTGGCTGTAACTTGGGAAAAGTTGCATGTACAAGTATGCAACTAGAATTAAGGTTTCTAGGTTTGGGGAGGGTGGTGGTGGGGGGGTTTGGCTTTAAGACGCGACAGTTGGTGAAGTCAGTTTTTTATTTTCATTTTTAGTGTTGGGTTAAATCTCTAGATACTATGTGCCAAGTTTTTTTCCTCAAAAGCTTCCTCCGTCAGGGATCGACTCAAAGAGATTCAAAGCCAGAACTGAATGCAGTGGCCAGTCCATAAGTGTGTGTGCATCACAAATCCCCTGCCACCCTCTCTCATCAGAAGGCGCGTACTGGGAACTGTTGGTTTAGTAGCAGACGCGGACATTGGGAAGGATGCGAGGACACACCAATTAAGTCTATCATTAACACCATGGAAGGGTGCAGCACGCTGCACATTTCCCCACAGTATCTGTCTGTGTGGCCCTGCACTTTGCCTGACTCTCTCTGTAACCTGTTGTCACTGATTTATTGTCAACGCACGTAATGAGCTAAGATTCTTTCATCTCTCTCCCTCTTTTGCCCTTCTTTTTACGCACATTTACACACAAACACACACACAAGCTGTCTATGTAAAGGTTCATAGGAATAAAATGCCTTTCAAGGCTACACATGCTTACTCTGCGCTACACTCTTAAAGGCTATATCTAAACTTGAGACTAAGTCTCACACACACACACACACACACACACACACACACACAAACACACACACACACACTGTCATTTTCAGTTGTAATGTGATCCCACACCACATAAAAACACATTGTCACGCACACAGACATTCAGTATGCAGGTGTTGTGTTTGTGTTGTTGTGGGAGAGTACTAAATAACATATATCTAATCTGAATGTGACACCAATTAGGACTAAATTATTTCTGGCATAAATGCCAGCTCATTACAGCCTTTTATTGACACCATTGATTATCCTATCATGGGGAAAATTAGGCGTTCCATCACCACCTGTCTTTAGAATAAAGCAGGTTAACATTTTAAATGAGGCAAACATTTAGGACAACATTTAGTTTTTTCTCTAAAATACTTTGCCATTTATTAGTCTACCTCTAAATAGGAAATTACTACTGTATATTAAAGATACACTAAATAAGATGTTAACATCAATGTAGCTTATAATTATTATTTATCCATATGTTTGTATAGTTGAAAATGGCTGGAAAGACTGGAATTAAATAGTTTTGTTGTACTGACAACTTCTTTACGATTGCTTAGTTTGAATATATTGTTGATACTTTTTGGATGCTTACTGTACTGCTTGTACTAAAACCTCTCAATAATAAGAAGGTTTGCAAGAATTGACTTTCCAGAAATTTTAATTTATATTTCACCTTTTTCTTGGGGCCTGTGTTTGACTCCTTCTTTTGCATTTATTTGTAATGTCACATCAGCAGCTGTTGTAAATTAAATGTAGCCTACAAATTGGTAAAGTCGCTGAGATAGCATGTAGATTGTTTTGCTTTTGAAAATGTTATCACGTCGGTAAACACCTTTTCGTGTCAAAGCTCTAAAATGTTCAGCGAAATGCCAAAAATATGCAGAAACAATAATCAATTGCTGAATGAATTGTTCATCTTAACAGAAACACATTAAAGCATGGGCTCCCTGGTGTTTAGGCTTTGGAGAGGGATGTTCATATGCCATCATATTGATTGAGCTGTCTTTAGCCAGAGGGATAGCGTGTGTGATAGTCATTTCAAGCAGTGTTCCTCTTCGGCTCTACACTGAAACGCATGCTAGTAGTGTGTTTGGGCTAGAGGGAGTCTATCACATTTACCGCACGGCATCAACTCCCCCCACTGGACGAGAGATGCTGCACTGGGGAATGTAAGCTTAGAAGATGAATAGGAAAGAAGGAAGAGAGGGCAGTCATATGTGGAGAGACATGGAGAGACATGGACACAGCACACATTCAGTGGGATTGTGAGTGCACGTGTGTGTGTGTGCGTGCGTGTATGTGTGTGTCTTTGTGAGCGGACACGGCAGACACGCATCACCTCAGCTCCAGTATTGTCAAGCCAAACTGACATAAACAGCCCCGGGCTGCCCTATCAGAGATGGACTTTACATAACGGCTGAGTCACTCACAATCTATTTTTATGGCTTTGAGGTGTGTGTGTGTGTGTGCGTGTGTGTGAAGAGTCTGTGAGAAATACACATCTGTCTGCATACACTCTAAAATTAACTTTGATTTCCTGAGAATTTATTTATTTATTTCGTTTTTTGGAGTATTTGAAGTACATAATTCTTGATTTGTTTGAGACTAAGAGATGTTAAGCATCAAACAAGAAAGATAAAGAACTTAAAAAAACAAATCCACAAGTAAACCCAAATAGACAACCACTAAACCACGATATGCAACATTGAATTGCTTCAGCAATAAAATAAACTGAATACATTGATAAAACAGTAAAGTATACTGATTAGTGTACTGATTTTAATACTCTACACTAACACTATAAATCCAAAATGCACATACTGTATTCCATTTCTGTGTCCATTTCTTTTTCTACAGATATTTATACTATACAAAGTGCTGCAAAGGACACTTTTTTTGGTGATTGTATAAAGTCTAATAATAATAACAATAATAATGTGAATATTTTTGAAAAGCCTTCATTCGTTTGTGTGTACACTACTCTATGCACACACACATACCAATGCGCTGCAAACCACTTTGAGCAAAGAATAGACACTATAACCCCATTAATGACTAGCTTGGGCTCTCAGGTATAGAAATATATATTTCCTTCCTTCAATAGCTATCTGCAAATTCCTCCTTTTTTATTTTTTATTAAGACCAACTGGATAGTCCACTTATTTAGAACAAAGAAAAACAGAAGATTTTTTTTAGCTGGAGCTGAATCTTGATTTACTGTGTAAGAATTTAGAATATTCCGCAGTATATTCAATATACAGAAGTGACATTCCATCTGCCTCTGAACAGAATGTCTATTGACATGACAATACAGTAAATGCTAAATTGACATAACAGACTGCAGACTAGAGAAGTTTTTTTTTATATATAATCTGGGAATTAACCTGGGATTTCCAAATTTTAAGAATTGTTTTATAATAATAATAATCATTACACTTATGTAGCACTTTTCAAGATAACCAAAGCGCTTTACATGTAATATGGGATCCCACCTCCACCACAACTAATGTGTAGCACCCACAATTTTGACTATATATATACAGTATATATATATATATGTATATATATATATATATATATATATATACATACAGTATATTTTTCAATCTAAAATATGAATACACTTTTTGAATTATATTGATGCTTGTTTATATATTTGTGTTTGTATGATTCATGTTGTAAAGATGCTGTTAATAGCTTGCAACCCTCGTGCACATCTTTTAGAAATGTAAAATGATTTTTATGGAGAACAATTTGTCGATTTATATTACAGTGCATACAAGAACACACGGGGAGTGCGCACGCACACACACACACACACGCACACACTCTCTCACACACCTGTCTGCCACTCTGAGTTCCACTGAGCCTTGCCTGCTCTATTTTTTTTCTTTATCTGTCATTCTGGAGCATGTCGCATAGTTTAACCCCCTCCCACGCAGCACACACACACACACACACACACACACACACACACACAGAGTGCTTTATTTCAACAAACTGATCAAACACACTCACACAAAACGGTATTCGCACACACACACACACAAAATAAATTTGAGGCAACCTTTTTAACAGACATGTCACACACATGGTTGTTGTCCTTTTGAGTGAGAATGCGTACATGGTGCTGGCATGGCTATTTCAAAACATATACTGTAGATTGAGAGGGGGGGAGAGAGAGAAAGATAATCGATTAATGTGGTTTCATGTATTTGACAGGTTTGTCATTTATGGCTGTCTTGTGTGTGTGTGCGCGCATGTGCGTGTGTTTTGAGGGAGGGCTGAGCATATACTGTATACTATATTTATGGCTGACAGGAATGGTTTTGTAGTCAGGTCAAGGAGACATCTCCCATTGCACCAGACTCTCTATGTGATTCTTTCTGTCTTTGATGAACAAGCATGTCTTTTGAAGCAGGTGAGCATGAATGTTTATGAAGCCACAATTTCTTCCTGGCGGTTGATTTAAATTTGTCTTGTGGATTTTAAAAGCACCGCAGTGTCTGCCCACTATAAATCAACATGTTTTTACAACTACACTTTCGGGATGAGCTATGAAGGCAAAATGACTGTTGTCCCTCAATGAGTGATATATTAAAACCCTCAAAAACAAAGTGTCCTTGGTGTGTCCTTCAGAATTTCGTGTTGGAATTTTGATAATTAGCTCATTCCCTTAATGCTCTCCTAGCAAAATCCTTTGATGTTGCCAAATTTCTAAGTGGAAAATTGCAATCACATACCACATATCAATAACCTTATTGCCAACATGAGGGCCACTGACAGAATGTGACATTTCGTTACTGTAATATTGGAAGTCGTTCGTTAAACACTGACAATTAGACTTGACCTTTTTTTTTTTGGATGGGAAAGTTAAATGGACAGCAGCCTCTTCATTTATCAGGAATTCAGGATTCAGCAAGTAGCATGTGAAAAAGCACAAACTGTCATGGGAATATAGATGTGAAATGTCATAGTCGCTAGCCACAGTATAGGCACAGGCAGAATAAGAATAACATATAGGGACCATCTGAGATAATCCTGTTTGTGTTATCTTGTTGGGTGTAAATGCCAATGTTGAGTATCCTATGGAGACCAGATGAACTGAATATGAACTGAATATGAACTAATGGTCCCCCCTTGCGCATACACAAGGGGGGTGGGAGGGGTGGATTGTGGTGGCTAACTGATGAACACAAACCAGTGTTGATAAGCTGAAGTAAACAAATTCGATCTTGACCTTAAGGGATACCACGCTATACCGCAATGTCATGTCATTGGCTCTCTTCAGACTCCAATAACCCAGAGGCTACTGCACGCATGGCTTCCCGTTCAATACCGGTTCAGCCTCCGCATCGAGGATGACATTGTATCACCTTTGGAGATTCTCGGTGTTGATACTGAGTCTCTATTACTGGCTCAGAGGGACTGTCACGTTTAAAACAAAAATTTTGTCGTTTCCAAGGTGATTGGATAGCCATTTGGGTACCAGTGGATTTTACGCGGGACATCGCGTTATACCGGAGCGCGTTTGACATTATGGGATTAAAAAAGATATACACACATGTACACACACATATCCACACATTGCTTACAGCCAAAACACACGCGCGCGTGCAAACACGCGCGCACAACGTTCGAACAACAGATAAAAAAAATGGGAACTGACGGGCATGGAAGACTTACGGGATGACCCTGGGTTCTGTTCACGAGGTTCGTGGCGAGTCCTGGGGTTATTCCGCTGGCCAGTAAACAATCAAATGCCGTGATCACAGTCCACGTCTCTACAAATGTACCAGAGGATCACATAGAGGATGAGCAGAATGGCGAAGATAAAAAGCGCTACTAGGATGGCCTTAGTCACCGGAGAGATGAGCGACTGCATGTCAGATCGGAGCCGGCAGAGCGGCTTGGAGCTCGCCGTGCCTGCCTCAGTTAGCCCTCTCTCTCCTTCTCCTCTCCTCTCCGCTTCTGGAAGAACTGTTGTGGACGGCACCCGGGGCTTTGTTGTACCACAAGCACAGATACATTAGGTCCCACGCACACACTCCCATGCACAGACTGAGACAGATGCGTTAGCACGCGCGCGGAGCGTGGGGGCTTCCCTTCCTAAATGAGCAGAATTCCCTGTGGGAGCACATAGCCCGGCGTTCACAAGAGGCGCAGAACAAACATAACCCGCGATAGCCGGGGCATTTCGCTCAAACAAGGTCGCACTTAAAACGTCGGCCAAATTCAACGGGCTCAGGTAGATCCCAGAGGCAGACAATGGCTCTAGAGAGACCGCGTCGAGGATTCTGAAGTTGCGCGCACTGTTGCTGCTCCGGCTGCGCTCCGCAGTCCGTGAGGTGAAGCAGGTTTATTAGTATTCCTGACGGAGCGCCCCGCCAACTCCGATGTACCCGCCGTCGTCAGCAGCATGCACGTGCATGACGGCTCGGTAGGATAGGCTATTGTCTCATCACGAACTTGGACGTCCCGTTTTTTTCACAGAGAAGCCTGGGGACAATAGATCAGCGAGGTTGCGGGCCTGCGGGGCACTGTTGCTTTGAACGCAACAAGCTGCTGCACGCTTCCAGTTTCCCGTACAGGTTTCCAGTATTTTTATTGTATTGTTGCCACAGTTATATAGTTATTTATTCTATACTTTTTCTTTAATCTTTTAATATTTTTTGTTGCATTCTTTTCTATTCTGTTAATGTATAGCCTACAAGGTCAGAGGGTATTTTTAAAACCAAACAAACACATTTAACAATTTGACAAATATATCTGATATAGGCCTATATGCTATCCTTTAACAGCCAAAGATGGTGAGAGGTGGCACACGTTTTACAGGTCTACACAATATCGTCACTTCTAACTGTCACTGCCTTAATCTATCCCAGCATCCTCACAAATTGGAAATCGTGATTTCACTATTGCATAACTGAATATAAAATGAAGGCATGGGTAAAACCTTTCCCCAACACACGTTCTCCCTTTGTCCTTTGACTTGTCCTTCACAATAGGCTAATGTATTTGCCAGATGGAATCAACTATTTCACAATTAGCAATAGCCTACATATGGTCGTTTCTATTATTATTATTATTATTATTATAGACCTATACCCACATAAAGGAATTGTCTAAGTTTCAGTGTCAGGGTTATAAGCATAATAGACTCACCAATCTCTGTGTGTGTTTGTACAGCATATAGCTAGGCCATACGCTACAGTATAGAGCACAGAAGAATTAGCAACAAGGTGAAACTCTGCTCTGAGATATTTGTTTGTCTTACACTTTGAAGTGGGGAACTGTGTAATTTATGTTAATAGGCCTACATTTAATCATTTAGGCATGTTTGAGGAGTAGCCAATCCGTTTCTATCGATTTTGTAAAATGATTAGTCTACAGGTGGCCAATGGGCCCCATACCATCTCATTAAAATGGGGCAGGATAGTCTAGTGGTGTTGGACCCCCAGCCGAAAGGTTCCCCAGAGTTGGCCTACCTGTAAGCATCCTTGAGCAAGATGCCTAACCCCTATCGGCTATAATAGCACCATGTAAGTCGCTTTGGATAAAGGCGTCTGCTAAATTACCTAATTGTAATTGTAAATATACAGTACATGCCTTATGGTATGGATAATTAGTCATACTGTATCTTCTTATATCAAGGCCTATAATTCAAAGACAACGCAGACTAAACAGACCAGCTAAACGTTTTATTGCCAGAGGGCACTAATACACCAATACATAGACAGCAACTTTACAACCAAGGATTAAATAAAATACATAGCTGGGGTCTTCACAATTCGAACTTCAGCCAGTGTACATGCAGTTTAGCCTACACCAGCTGCGCACATCTTTACACACCTAATGCCACTAGATGGCGACAAACACACAGCCATGTTCTTCCTTTACTTAGCTCATCAGATGTGATGTTGTCTTTGGCTATTCCGCATTTATCATGACACAGTAGCGTCTTACATTACAACCATGACAGCTAAACGGATTTAACTATTAGGCCGCGCAACAGGTAGGATGGTTGCCAATAATATCACACAATAATATTGTGTACTACGGTGATTGTTTGTCTTGTTAGTTAGCTAGTTAGAGAACGTTAGCTAACTAGCCAGCTAACTAGCCAGCTACAACATCGGGCCTATTGACAGGAATGGCTGAGGAAGCTGGAAGGGCTAGCTCAAAAGCTAACTAGCGTTCTCGATAAGTTTCACGAAACGTGCAACGCAAAGTTGTGTTTATGGTATCGATCACGCATATTTTATTCAGGATAAGCTGTTGGTTGCAGCATATGGAGTGACGACAACATATGTGCACGTATATAGTTGAGTATTATCATACCAGAGATTCCCACTAGTCAGACGGACCATTTTCTTGCTGCAAGTTGCTAGCATCTAGCAAACTACCTCTAGAATAGGCCTTTGACAAGCGCAGTTTGTGCTTGGTTAGTTAGTGCTAAATACATAACCGGTTGGTTGCCGTGTTAGTGACACAATCCAATGTATGGCTGTTGCCCACACAGATGCTTGACCCACTGACCCCTAAGTCTAGTTGTCATGTCAAAGTTAAGCTAACGTTATTTGCTTTTGTGGCAGTAGCGATCAAACGCATGCGTTGGATTTATGGAATCCATTGCTAACTAATGGTTTACATGTCGATGTATTCTTACATTTAACATCTTCAAAATATTTAATTTGTAATTTATATACGGCGTTCCTAAACATCAACGAATGGATATAACTTGGTATCAACATTCTGAATGGCATTGAATGATTGTCCAGTAATTTCTCTCTTTTGTTTTCCTCCCCGTTCCCCCCACACACACTTTAAGACTAAACACCTGTATAAATAAAGATGAATATTGATGACAAGTTGGAGGGGATGCTGCTTAAGTGCAGCGGAGGAGATGGGAGAGTAGGGCTGGGAGGGGGACTCGTGGGGATGACCCTGGGAGAACGTTCGCTAGCCAATCACCCTCTCCTGGCGGAGGATGACGACGACGATGAGGACGAGGACCTGACCGAAAGCTCATTGGTCACGCACGATCTGGTCCCCCCAGAGCAACTCATGGTGCAGGAGGAGACGACAAGGAATGACGGGGGAGGTGGAGACGTGGGAGTGGGAATACATTTCCCCTTGAAGCTCTCCAATAAACTGCCTTGCTCCCTCCACATGCCAGTGAGTTCACAGTGGTTTAGAAGTGGTGTCTGTTTAAAAAGCCTTATCAAGGACATGCATGTTCATATCCCAGTATAGTAGAATATGTCATTATTCCAAATTCCAGTGTTCCAAATAATTCAGGAAATTGTTCTCAATTTGGAATGTTGCCACATTTGAAATCATTGAATTTGAGATGAGATAAAGTCCGAACCCTCCATGTCTTTTTATAAGCCGGAGCAGCAATATTGCCTTGCATTTCTATGAGTGCATGCAAACATAGTCGTAGTCTTAGATGAACAGCATGGGTTACACTTGATTACTATGTTGCCATATTATGAAAAATGTTTTGACATTACAGCGAATTGTTAGGTGGCAAACATTATTCATGTTTTCAATGTAGATAATGGTTAAGCATATTTTGTCACAATAGTGACAGCAGTACCCGCAGCGGTACTTTGCAAATGTGTGTGAAAATAGTTGTTTTGACATGTTCGTATTATTTTGATTGGGGAAATGAATTAAATATATCTATCCCCGCAGGCTATACCTCTCTGTTAAAAGTATACTGTCCAAATTCGTTCCACCATTGGACTCCTACATAGATAAACTCTTGTGAACTAATTGTATGTCGCTCTGCAAAAGGCTGTATGTAAAAACCCAAATTCCTACCCTTGTTAACTGCTTTTAAATATAAGGAGGTGAAAATGATCAAGGTTTATAGTTTCGAAGCTTGAGTTGGTCAGTGTTTATTTAAGTATATGTATATAAGAAAAGAGGTTTAGCAAATAGGTTTTAACATAGACATAAGTCTCCTGTCTCTCCATGGTCACACTTTGACAGTTGAGCATCAAGCAGGAGCTGAAGGTGTCGGATCCACTGGCCCAAATGAAGAAGGAGAAGAAACAAGCCAAGGACGTGATGGTTTGTCCCAAGAAGAAAAAGCGGAAGCAACACTCACCAGCTAAGGTGCAAGTGACAAAAGCTTTTATGTTCTATCAATTCAACTCGAGCTGGCTGATGTGAGGGTCGGGTTAAAAATGGATATACACATGCATTGTGTAATAATAATTTCATCAGCTGACAAGTTTCCACATTTATTTTTGTTATTATTTCCTATGGTAGATTCTCACCATCAATGACGATGGATCGTTGGGGCTCCAAAACCCTAAATGTCATGTATGTGTTCACTGCAACGCTGCATTTCGAACCAACTACCACCTACAGAGGCATGTCTTCATCCACACTGGTGTGTAACATCCTGTGATGTCGAAATATTAGACATGATTTGGAATTAAGGCAATTTGGTGCAGGTGACTTGTGTTTAGAAATGAGGTTCCATAGATTAAAAGAAATATAGAGCTTATTTTGTAAAGTGTGCTTTAAGATACTGAGGTTAACTTATTATCCTTTCTGGCTCTCCAGGAGAGAAGCCATTTCAGTGCAGCCAGTGTGATATGCGCTTCATTCAGAAATACCTGCTCCAGAGACATGAAAAAATCCATACCGGTGAGTAAAAGAAAAAGGATTTCCAAAACTACCAGGGGATGCCTTTTTTGTCAATGGATGACCTTTAACCTCTATTTATTTAATCTCTGAGCAGGTGAGAAGCCCTTTCGCTGTGATGAGTGTGGGATGAGGTTCATACAAAAGTACCACATGGAGAGGCATAAGAGGACCCACAGTGGTGAGAAGCCCTACCGATGTGACTACTGTCACCAGGTGAGCCAGCCTGCATCCTCATGCAGCTAAGGCCAAATCTTAAATACACATAAATAAAGATATATAGTATATACTGCACATGACCTAAATACATGGAAATCAGATTAGGAATGTGTATAGATGAGTTGGTAACAATACTTAAAGCCTACTAATTAAGCAAATAGCAATAAAAAACGAAGAAAGAAATTATATTTTATTACAGTGGAACAGACTTTTTAGGGGAACAGAATTTAAGGGGAACTGGGCTACATTTTGAATGTCTAAAGTCATGCAAATTCTATTCAGTTCTATTCAGACTTGGCCTGTTTAGTGTGTGTGAAGTGAAGACTTTGAACCTTGTTGGTCTGATTAAAGACTTTGCTAATTTGTTCTTCCATGATTATGGTGGAAAAATGCATCATGCATTTTGCTATTTAATTTTGGAGCGACCTCTTTTTAAAAAGACATAACCCATCTTTCGAGATGGGTTATGTTTTATATAATTACTTGTACAAAAACTGCTTAGTTATTGATTTACTGATGTGCTGCTCATTTGCATTACTTGTAGTAATTTGGCACAGAATTCTATGATTGAATTTTACCTTTGATTGTATTGTCATATATTTGGTCATACAGTACATACTTGGGTGCACTACTAGGCCAATTCAGTTATTGTCATCACAAGTCTTCTGAGCACATTAAGCTTGTTAGGTGAAAATGTTATATCCCTGAAGGCTGCGTAAGCTGCAGAAAGATTTGTAGCAGAAGAAAATGTCATAATGGACCTGGTTTTGTGGGGTTCTTTTCATCTAGATGGTTCAGTAGGAGTGAAACACTGCTTGTTTGTCTTCATTTTGCAGTACTTCTCAAGAACAGACCGGGTTTTGAAGCACAGGAGAATGTGCCATGAGAACAGGGAGAGAAAGGCTCACAAGGCAGCTGGGAAATCTGGACCCCCGCATGATGCGGACTCTCAAGGTCTCTCCTTTCCTGCAAAAGAGTGTTCACTGCCCAAGAAAAAACGTCAGAAGTGCTTAGACAAGTCGCAAGGCCCGCCTGCTTCTGCCACTGTCCAGTTGGAAGGACACCACACTGTCTCTGTCATGGCCTCGGAGGAGAGAGAGGAGCAGAGGCAGAGCAAAATTGAATGTCTACCTCTTTACGCCGTCTCCTCCAAAGTGAAACATGAGTATGTGTTGGCTGGCTACTCTGTGGAACTGCCTGAAGAGTCAGCTAGTCCCCACCAAGAGGAGAAGGTGTCCTCTGAAGCCACTCCTCCTCCCAAGCTGGTCCTGAAGAAAGTCCCTAAGAGAAGTCTTAAACAGCCAAGTGAACCACCACCTACCAGCCTGTCCCCTTTGTCTTCCTTTGAGGAAAGCAGTAAGGTCACCAGGTACACCTTTGAGATCGTGGACAAACAAAGCCTTCTGGATGTAGAGAGCCACACTGAACTTGAGCCTGTCGAAACCCTTCAAGGAGGACAAACCAAACCAGCGGTCAACAGCACAAACTACGATGATGCCATGCAATTCCTCAAGAAGAAGCGATACCTACAGGCCGCAATGGCCAACAACAGTCGGGATTACGCCCTTAATGTAAGCAGTATCTCTTCTCAGACCCCGGTTACGCAGTCTGTCGTGTCGACCGTTATTGACGAAACTGTCCCTGCCACCATTCTGGAGCCTCAGCCCATCAACACAGAGATTAAGGCCGCTCATGAAAAGAACGTGCTGCCGGATGAAGTTCTCCAGACACTGTTGGACCACTACTCCAACAAAGCCAATGGGCAGGCAGACATCTCCTTCAGCGTGGCTGACACTGAGGTGACCTCCAGCATTTCCATTAACTCCTCCGATGTTTCCGACGGCAGCCCTGTGGAGAGCCTGGGTGGCTCCAGCGCCCAGGCTCAGCCTCCCGCTGAAAAAGTCAGCCTCCTTCATGAGTACTCAAAGTTCCTCCAGCAAGCTCTGGAGAGGACCAGCCAGAATGACAGCTACCTGAGCAGTCAGAGTCTGAACCTGGGCTCAGAGAACCCCACCCTAGCTGGACAGCCCCTCTTCTCCACAGAGAAACCGTTCCCTTCTCCCAGCAGGTTTAAATCAGGGATGAGCTCGCCGCTAAGGTCTGCTTTAGAGAAACCTCACTTCGGGTTACTGGTGGGGGACTCCCAGCACTCGTTTTCATTTTCAGGTGATGAAATCACACCCCCCTCTGCTGTGTCCCCAGCCGAAGAAGACTTTCTGGAACAGGTATCACCTTCCAAAAAGTCAGACTCTTCACAGGCAATGCTGCAGAATTTTCAAATCAGCACTTTTGATCAGAATTTCAGATCACATTTCCAGACATCGAGGTCAGGGGCATCATCGCAGTTCACCATTGCCAACGGACAGGTTAGTCTGCGTGGACACAGTACAGACTTTTCAGAATTCCCCTTAGTTCCAGTCACCGAGACCAGGTCTCAAATCAACTCCTCCCCGGATGTTTCATCCAGCGAAACCTTTGGCTGAATGGAGAAGAAAAAAAGATTAACCGTAAAATCCTTTAAATGGCACTTTATAACCTATGTCCTCTGTTCTGCCAAAACAGGTCCCATTTGAAATATGTACTCTTGAAAATAAATGTATTAGGTCTCCCTGAAACTAGATTAAATAATGCATGGGTAGTACACGCTCCATTCAAAGAAGAATGTAGATCCAAGAGATTAGTGACCAAAGCGCAATGCCAGAGAGATATTTGCTTGTATCATTGCCATAGATTATTAAAATGTTTTTTGTCAATCACTTTTGCCCAACAATTGCTCGCACAAACATGAAGTCACTCTTGCTGCTTCATGCAATATACTGTATACCAACTACTAAATTTAAATATATATCTATATATAGATTTTCTATAGATGTATCTAAAGATCCTTTAATGTATTGAAATAATACTTTATTGGAAACACAAAATCAATTTCTGGATTCTGTAATGCAACTGCAAATCATGATCTTTAGATTGAAGATTAGTGGTCTTATGTCAAAGTCACTTTATTTCGGTCACCTGAAAACAGGTGTTGCTCATTGAGAGATTTTTGTGATTGTATTTATCTGTCCAACAATCACAGATTGGTCTATATCGAAAACATGGGCCCAAGTGACAGCTTGTTTTTCCTCACCACATACAGTTGTTTTTCAGATAGAATGTTGTTTGTGTGTTGTGGTTCTAAAATTATATGCACTTATAGGTTGTAGAATATTCCCTTGTATTTTGTCACCACAATAAGTGAGTTGGAAATAGATTTGACTATGCTTTATATGTGCACACATTTTTTTTGTGCATTTCACACATTCATAATTATATAGAATGTGTTTAATCTCACAGATTCTTCCCCAAACTTTCTGTTGAAGTGTCCAAAATGACTGATCTGTTGGTAGTTTCTAATGTAATTATTTGCGGTTGTCATTTCATTTCCCCTCTTGGAACGTTTGATTTATTTAATTACACAAGGCAACACGGTGTATTGTGATTGAAAGTTCAGGTTTTTACCATGGTTAAATTGTAAAATGTGCTTGCTTTTCAAATTTATTTGATTTTTCATTTGTGCCTTTTTTTATATTCCAGCCTTTTTTATGCCCATTCCCATTTATGTACTTCTTATGTTTAGTCAATGCTGTAGGCCTAATAATTTCACTTGCACATTATCAGCAAATATATAAGCTAAGTTATCCACTCTGTAATCAAATAGAAAACTATCTAGGAATTATTTTTGTTTTGGTTGTGCATAATATTTTAGTAATTTAGGAATCCAGAACTGGCATCTGTGAGAGGCACAATATTAAAGAGGCACCAAGTTCAAATTGTTAACCTTATATATATGTGGTTAGAACATAAAGCATTTATTTAGTGGCTGTCCTGTATTATGTGTATGTTACTGAAGAATCATGTTAAAGATGTCTAAATTTTTAATAGTTGATTATGTCTAAGTCGCAAACTAGCATTCAATGATAAGATGTGTTTAAAATGAAATCACACTATTTCATATAACAAATATTAAATGCAGGCTTTCTTCCTTTACTGAAGCAGAAGCATTACATTGATTGATTAAATTTCTTTTTCGGTGCTAGGACATCACATCATAAAATCACAATAATGTTGCGTGTACCATCAATTAAGTTTTCACATTAAAGTTTCACTGGCTTTAATTGTTACACTTCTACTGACAATCAGGGACAAATGGTAATCCAAACAGCTCAATTGTCATTTTGTGAACATTCCTCCTAGAATGTATAGAAAAAAAAACCCTGCTGTAAATATCATGTATATTTTTCACAATCCATTTTTATGTTCTGAGAAATGCTAATATTTGTCAGTAGGGTGACATGGCTTGTGCAAAAGACAGTGAAATGCACATAAAGCCATTTGTCTCCCAACAGTTTTGTTTGACAATGAACCCGTTTCACTGGCTGTGAAAGTGTGGCTTTCTGATACTTGTATATACATGGTTTGTAAATTGACCACTGTCACAATGTAGTAAATGTGTGATGATGAATCGGTTGGAAATATTGTCAGATGCTCGTATGGGGTCATTACAGCTTAAATGTTGAAAATATTTTCTCCTCATCTCCCATGGATGTTGCTCATTGTACACACCTTTTGGTATGTGTGTGTGTAGATACAATACTCCACTAGCTACATATTCCAATGTAAGCACTTTTTAAAAGCACAGTGCAGATCTGTATTTCTGCTTTTGTGGTGATAACCTCTGAGGTCTTTTTAGTGAATAAAGATTCAAATCACCAATTTAAAATGGACAGACACTTAAGTCTATGAGTAGTACCACAATCCATAGTAACCTTTCTGTTGTGAATTAACTAACCTGGCCATAAGTGTCCTTGTATAAGATGGAGGAAAAAATCTTTGTTTTGTGCAAAAATGTCAGAATGATGAACCTTTTGATAACTATTTTTGAAATGTGTTGTATAAGGCAGTGATATCATATGCAGTCACTACTGCTACCCTCATCTAAATCTGTAAGATTCATAATGTCAAACTCTTTCAAGTATGGACAGGAAGTTTGATTTTTATGGTATTTTAATAATTTTACAACATTGGAGAAAGAAACCCTTCTGAAACAGATCATACGTAGGCATAGGCTACAGTAGTAAGATTAATTTGCATGGTCTCTAAGTTGGGTCGAGTGAACATGTTTATGAATATTAATGTACGGCTTTACTTGTAGATGATTAATTTCAATAACGATAGTCTATGATTACAGTTTTAAGTACTATAATTTGTAAAAGACCTGATTGAATTGTCGTTTCGATTGTCGTGTGTCATGCCCTTATAAATAAAATAATTCTCAGTAGGCTATTTGTTCTTTCTGTTTGTTTGATCTGAAGCAGCAGGTGGCATATTTTATTTCCCCTGAAATACCACGACTGCAATCGCTAATCACATTTCTACCTTGAAACTTGAGCCACTCGAAGGCTAGCCAAAACTAACAATCCCAGTAGCCTACCCACACACACACACTGGAAGGCTATTGGTGTGCAAGTATGTACGGTACCTGTTGGCTGGTGACGTTTTCAAAGACTCACAAGACTGGACGCTACTTCTCGAGTTTATTTCATCACTGTTAAACTTTTTCAGAAGATAATTGGTTTATCGTTGATTTTTACTTTTAATCTCTGCAACGACTGAGATGGTCCATAGTAAAAGGTGAGAAAGTGGTTTTTGCTTTGTTTTTTGTGCTTATGGTATCGTTGTTTGTGAACTGTCAATTATAGCATGGCGCATGTCACGCGTTGAAGCGTGAAGCTTATTTCCTATTCTTTCATGTAGATCATTCTGTGGACTAAATTTTACCACGTGTCCGTTAGAACGTGATAAGCAGTAATGTATAATATAAATAATGAAACCCGTTAAATGTCAGGCTGAAGTATTCTCTGATGACAAATTATTTTCCAGGAAATATAATACCTAAATCCGGGTGTCCATATGCAGGCACACCTATGTTTGATTCCGGGGTGGGGGAGCCTTGTCTTGTTATGAGTTTAATGTTAGCTCTAAAGAGAAAACAAATAACCTAACGTTATAGACTCTTTGCTTTGTGCGTCAAATGAAACATTCATTATTTCCCTACAAAGCTGAATGTTAATGGATAATGTCCCCTATGTGTAATGGAAAGTATACTTTGCTAAACAATTTGTAATGTGCCTTTTTAAAGGGTAATTTACAGTATAATCTGAGCAAGATCTCATGTTTTTGTATAAACCAGTGAGCTATTAGGCTAATATCACTTTCCAAGATAAATGAGTAAATGCATGCCATCCTGCCTGCAGGTTGCCATGGAAACCCCGCCCATAGGCTGGACTATGCTCACAAGTGAACAGGAACAACAAGTCGTCAGAACCACCCCAAACACCCAGGATCTATTCCACGAAGATGCACAGGTAGACATTTACTATCCACTCGAGGGCTCAGCTTGTCAAATCAAAGCCTGACGGTCTCTGAGGGTCTGAGAAGGTTGTAATCCCTCATCTCATATGTTCACTGTTCAAGCTCCATCGCCCCCCCTGCATTATTAAAAAACGTAGTCATGCACGAGGTAATGTACTTCGGATCGAGACATTTTGTGCCCGTTTGTGTGGTCAGGGTTTCCAGCAGCCAAGCCAGCCGTGGTGGCGGGTCAAGCTGTTTGTGTGGGAGCCGGTCCTCTTCGGCACCTGGGACGGGGTCTTCACCACCTGCATGATAAACATCTTCGGAGTGGTGCTGTTCCTGCGCACTGGGTACCTGGTGGTAAGAGCGCACGCGCACACACACACACACACACACACACAAGATATCTGTATTGAGGTGAATGTATAAACTCAGCATGCATTGATGTGTTGGAGTGTTTAATATTATGTGGTTTGAGATTTAAAGGACCCCTGGTGGGGAAAGATGGAACTCTGTTGCAGCAGGGATCCAGCAATGTTGAGAATGGGTTCAGTTGGTCAGGAAAATGCATTAACGTTTTAACCCATCTTTATCTTTCTCAACCTACCATCTAGGGGAACACAGGTGTGCTAATAGGACTGCTCCTGGTCTCTGTGGTAGTGCTGGTCGCCTTGGTAACGGTGATGTCAGGGATCGGTGTGTGCGAGCACTGCGGGGTGGGGAACGGAGGAGTTTACTCCATGATCTCCACCGTCCTGGGGGGCAGGGTGGGGGGTACTGTGGGCCTCCTGTATGTGTTTGGACAGGTGAGTGTGAGTGAGTGTGTGTGTGTGTGTGTGTGTGTGTGTGTGTGTCTGTGTGTACATGAGCATACTCTAAAAGTGGAATGAAACAGGAAGTGAATGTGATTATGACAGATGTTTTATTAATCAAACTCATGTTCCAATACTCAATACTGTTAAATTAGTTATAAGAGACAAAAAATATCATGTAAGTTGTTTTGGTGAGTTCGACGCTTCCTTATGACTTAATAGTACGGCCTCTATAACATCAAGTTGACAGTTACCGGTTCTAGTTCTTATATGAATATGGTCAATATTCATATCATTCCAATTTCCAACTGTCATTTTGGACTTTATTAAGTACTGTATTAAAGAGCAGGTAAGTCCATGTTGGGGATCAAATACAAGGACCTTTCAGCTGGCAAAGAACTTCCCATCCTACACTATCCTGCCTGGTCTATTTCCCCATTCAACCCTCTCTTTTCCTTGCTGTCCTGTAGTGTGTGGCCGGGGCCATGTACATCACAGGCTTCTCAGAGTCTGTGGCTGAAGTACTGGGGCTCCAGAACCAATGGGCAGTACAAGGCATGTCGGGTGCCGTTCTCCTGGCTCTGCTCGGCATCAACCTGGCCGGGGTCAAGTGGATCATCCGGCTCCAGCTACTTCTGCTGGCCGTGCTGGCTATATCTACGCTGGACTTTGTAGTTGGCACCTTCACACACCTGGACCCAGGTAACGCAGAGAGGAGTATATTTCTGTGTTGACAAATGAACATGTTCTGCTCTAACTGGGATTGAGTGTAAGGGCCACATCTACTGTGTATTGCACTGTTGTCAAGTTTGGTGTTATGTACGGTGGCCGAGACAGTTCAACACAAATACAAAAGCTACAACACAAACACAAAAGCTACAACACAAACGAAAAAGCCACAACACAAATACATAAGCGACAACGGAAGTGAGTGATGACGGAAGTGAGTGACAACAGAAGTTAGCGTGTTGTTGACAAACAGAGCCGGAGGATGAGCAGAGTACATTATGAAAATAAAAAAGACATTGAACAACATTGCTTATTTGTGACAATTAGCAAGAAACCATGTTTCACTTACTTCTCAAACATGCTAGGACTTTCCTCCTGCTCATCCTCTGGGGGGATGCTAACTTCCGTTGTCACTCACTTCCGTTGTCACTCACTTCCATTGTCACTTATGTATTTGTGTTGTGGCTTTTGCGTTTGTGTTGTGGCTTTTGTGTTTGTGTTGTACTTTTTTGTATTTGTTTTGTAGCCTTTGTATTTGTGTTGAACTGTCTCGGCCACCGTAGTTATGTGTGTATGGAAACACATTAATTGTGGATATATTTGAAATCTGTTGTATGTAAGAATACTGAGGACATCAGGGCTTGTTGCTGATAATTCAGACAGTGAGCTATTTTAGCCAATAGGTGTCGCTGTGGCATTAATGATACCCCTTTGGAGTTTTTGATGCATATTCAACAAATTTTCCTCATTCCTTGATAATGCTTTTTGTCATAAGAGCTTGTAAAATGTGGAAGTCTGGTAGACGAGTAAATAATTTTGGCCTGTATTCTCTTCTTTGGAAGCTTAAGCCAAGGCCATGACCTGTAGTATATTTACACCGAAGACATTTTTGTGGTGAGAACACATTGTTGTGTTTTTCTTCAGTAGAATATATTCTTTTGCTTGCCTTCAGGAAGTCCTGGCCCATATTTCCTGTTCTCACTGATTATCAGCTTCCTGTCCAGAGGGAAGAGCAAAGTTTTCCAGAAAAGGAAAGCCTTTCTTTCCCTCTTCCTTCTGCCGACAAGGAGCGTGTGCTAGGCTAGTCGACCAGCGCTGGGCGGTGGTCAGTTAGGCAAAAGGAAACATTGCCACTCCCCCATTTACCCTCATGTCTCTCAAACTAGGGCCTTATACCTCCTTCAGTCCTCACGACACCCCTTCCCTACACCAACACAGATGGCACAGGCAATTTGCATGACCACAGGTTTTGTGGGAGAACCAGCCACAATGCATACTCCAGGTGTTTCCAATTAAGAGCTGCTGTGTGTGTTGTGGTGATCTCATGGTTGGCGGAAGGCCAGTGGGTCCCTTGGCTAGCTGAAAAGTCTTGTCTAGCCTCATCCTACCAGGAGCCAAGTTATGTCCTGCTTACCTGCCAGGCATCCATCAGGAAAAGCAACCATTGTCAGGTGTACGTGTTTATGTTGTGATAATGCATCTGGTTTCAAGGCTGTCACTGGAGAATATTCCATAAACCACAATCCACCACCACTATTTATTATTATTATTATAATACATACTACATACAATTTAAACAGCCCACTGTGATCACATTTTTACAATGGGGTAGGTGTATAACACACACACTGTGGAGTGACGTGTTTTCCTTGCTTTCATTCCACAAGGAGCTCTTACGTGATTGGTTATGGCAAGACCTTCCAGTTCTGCTGTGTTTTTCTCAGGTGGAATTAGTATTGAGGCACAATGATGGGGATAAGTGCCAGACAGCTCTGGTTAGAACTTGATGGGAAGCAAAAATGTATACTAGGCAAGTAGTGATTTTTGCATTTAGTGTGGGGTTGACTTAGCCTGGTTCCAGACTTTCCAGAGCATTCTGTGAAAAGTGCTAACGAAATGGCAATTCAGTGTGATTATTGGGCTAGAACTGGAACCCAAAAGTTCTGCTATAAAACCATCGTACGTACATCAAATACAATCTGACATGCCTGACTCTGTCACTCTATTTGAAGTCTATTCCCCATAGAGCAGGAAACCATACTGCGCTTCATGGGTCATGAGGTTTAGGGTGTTAACCAGACTCACCCACATTTTTGGATAATGACAAAGAGAAAAGTCCGGAACTGAGATCGGACGCCTGGTGTGGCTACTCCTGAGAGCGCTATATCATCGCTTTCCTGTCATCGTGACTGCAGTACGGGCCTCTCCATCATCTGAATGGGACTTCCATCTGAGGATTCTCTAGTAGGTTACTTATTGCTGTGGGAGGCCAACAAATCACAGTGAGTGGTCACCAGGATCCCTTTCATCTGACGACGCCATCCAATCTATGTTATGCACATTGGCCTCTGTTTATACACTTCATGTTCAGAACATGCTGTATACAGTGCCTATTCTGTAGCGTTGAAATGCTGATACTTCGTGGGAAACTTTTTGTTCAAGTTTTATTTTTGAAAACGTGGACGGGCTCTGCTGTAGTGTTGATGGAGGTTATCTTGAGTGTTTCTGGATATTAGTGTGCTGAGCTCACTGCTGAACGCTGTGAGAGTCAGGCTTGGTTGGGTGTTAGAGCGTGATGTTATAACAAGGGTGGGAAGCTCATGGTGCAGACATTGACACTGACAGGCCAGTCATGGCTTGGGTTCATTTTGATTGTTTGGATAGAGGGTGGTCTCCTGAGGACACGGGATGGACGAGGGTTAGAATTTGGAGGCTCATTTTTGAGTTCCTTCCCAAAGTTGCTGAGAGCGAGAAATCTTGTGTTGAATAACTACCTCCAGACCTGCAGGGTTGTCTTTTGACATGCATTTAGTTTCTTAAACATCTCCCCTTCTCTCTCCCTCTCCCCCTATCCCCTCTATTCATTGTGTAAGACTTGGAAGCAGCTAGCTTCTGAAAAGGGCGGTTACTTCCTTTTGGGTAAACATGTCATTAATCTGACAGAACACATTCTTTCCCGTTGCAAGATTAAACCAAGGGGGGGAAATGGTCGGTGTTGTAACATAGGCTGGCCATTCAGATTTCCCCCTGTGGATTAAGTGGCCCCAAACTGTCCCCTTTGACCTCATCACATTTTGGCATGATTGATCTGTACTGTACACGTTTTAAAGACCCAGTCAGAAGGCAGAGAATATAGCACCACCTGTAGTGTCAGTTCTGTTTGCAGGAAGGCATTCAGCCTTCTAGGTGGGTAGTTCAGTTGGTGCTGACAGCAAGTACTGTATGTTCCTGTGTTTAAAATAAATCGTCCCCACATACTGTAGTTCTTGTTCTGATGATTGGTTGAACGTGGTCCACTTGACTGCTAATGATTTGATTGACACCCTGGGTATATGCACCGCCTCTAAGCAACTTTGAATACAGAGTTTTAAGATGTGATGTGTAAAGGGAAACAAATAGTGGAGCGTGCAAAATCTGAATAGTCTTAGCAGGCAATGATGATAGTATTTTGACCACAAGACCAGCAAGTGTTAAACCTGAATTTTATTTTTTAAATTGTTAACCATCAGCCTAACGTGTTGATTTTATTGTATCGGATACAATATATTCGTAGACTACAACGTAGACTTCTCAGTTGATATGTGGAATTACCCTTTGCTTGAAACCAGCAACAATATCTGTACTTGTGCCATCAAGCATTCGGTTTGGGCTGATTCCCATCCATCTGTCCATTAGCACCCCTGTGACACTCCTCCCAGCTCTGGGAGCATTGGTGCCAGAGAATCTCAGAGCCAGTATAATGTTTTATGTGATTCATAATGCAGTGTATAATATAAATGTATACGGTCTTAAAAAGTCGTGCTGACAATTCACAGGTGCATGCAGTTCAGTCAGTGAACAAAGTGTGAGCTGGCGAGCTGATGTGTTGTGCTGATGTCATTTGTATGCTGGTGGTTTCTCCCGCAGAGCATGGTTTTGTTGGGTATTCAGCGGAGCTGCTGGGGAGAAACACCCTGCCAGACTACAGCCCAGGGGAAAACTTTTTCACCGTCTTCGGGGTCTTCTTCCCCGCAGCGACAGGTGAGTTTCGGCCTGACCCCCATGGACCGTAAATCTAGAGAACATGCTCTGTTAAAATTCTCTAGTTACTACTGCAGTGAAACCAATTCATAATCCTTTTCTTCTTCTTTTTTCCTGAATTTAATTTGGATATAGTAGGCAGGGAAATGTCAAAAACATTTGATTCTGGGAAATCTAAAGCTTCTTGATTGTGTACATGTAGGCCAACAACATGTAACAATGGCTCTAAATCACTGTTACTTTATTATTAAAATAATATATATAATATTATTATATTATATATAAATATATTATATTTTATGAAATATAATAATATAAATATAAATATAATTTTTTTTAATAAAAATTTTTAATAAAATATTTATTTATTTTATTTTTGTTGATATTTGTATATTTTTTTATATTTATATTATTATATTTAATAAAATGCAGTGGTCTCTAAAATATTTCTATGGCTGTGTGTGTGTATGTGTATATATATATATATATATA
>JAODLI010005735.1:0-28430 GCA_027575585.1 Percopsis omiscomaycus | reverse complement strand
GATGAGCAACATGGAAGAAGTTCCATGTTGCTCATCTCGCAAATACTTATGTTATCTGGTAGACTAAGGTAGAGACCAGTTTTGTTTTACCCTTCCTTAAATTATAAAATTGTGTTTAGCTAGGTGGCTAAAGTGTTGAACTCACTGCACTCACTATATATATATTTATTGTATATGCAGTTTTATACTATGACATAATTTCATGTTGCAGGACACTGAGAACTTGGAGGTACTTTAACAGCTCATAGTGGCAATTACTGTGATCACAAAGGCTGGAGCTTCTTCAAGTGACAGCCCAAAGGACATTGGAATTGTTATTGAGGGTGTGGAAGTCATCACAGGACTTGAAGGTATTGCCAGGGCTTTCTCTGTCCTGCTTGGCTTGACCTACGCACTGAATCTTGATTATCCCAGCCAGTTGAAGTATACCTTTGAGGTATTCCAAAAACCTTTCTTGGAGCAGAATGCTTCAAAGCTGTCAAACAAAGTCCAATCCCTCAGAAGAAAATGTCTGGCTTTAAATGAGACTGTGGTCGCAGTGCACTCTTTTAAGTAGGCCGACATTGAGTATGAAGGCTTTTTTATGATTGTAGTTGAAATTGTAGTTGAAATTGAGAACTAAGATTGCTTAATATGTATGTTTTTTACAGACTACACTCAACTCCAATTTGGTTTGCTTAAAGGGTCGTGGTTTGACCAATGCACCAAATTTGTCATCCTAGATAGCTCAAGTTTAAGTGTTGAGGTCCAGTTCCTAAAGATCAAAGTATCTGCTTGACATTCCACAGTTCCAGTTGTATTGAATAACTTTTAAAACTTTTAAAAAGCTTTTTGCTTTTCTTCTTGATTGAATAATGTCTCCATGCCCATGTTTACACACGAAGTGCGTAATTGTACCTGTCTGTGACATTTAAATTGTTACATTTTATTATATAATTGTAAAATAAAAATCATAATTAAGGTGACTTTTTTGTAACTTTAGGTGTTTACACTATTCATATGTAGACTATTTTGCAGTATTCTGGCCCCAGTTTCTTAAAACTTTACTTGTCACATAAAAAACAACACAAAGTTTTTTTTTCAATTGTTTTAGCTGTACATTACTTTTATTGTTAGCAACATTTAAAATAACGTGAAGAGTTCTTGAGAATGCTTGAGTTTGTTATTCCTAAGAAAAAATAATATTTACATTTTATTGACTGCATTGAATAAATTCAGATCAATGCACTGATTAATGTGGATGATTATTAATACATCATTGATATGTAGAATTAAATTCCTTTTTATTAGTACTATTTACAAAGTACAAAGTTAGAAGTTTCTGTTTTTCATATCAACTCAATATTTTTGTTTAGGTGTTAATTCCTTTTGTTTTCTCTTTGAATCTACTCAGATTAAATGGAAACAATAAACTATTAAGTGTAAACCTTTGCCTTAATTTTATTGAATAGATATGGTGTATCTTTTCTTACAGTGTAACCCAAATCGATATATTATCCTAACCTTAACCTAATTAAAACTTGTTAATAATTGTATAGCCAATCTTAACCCTAAACTTAACCAACACTAAACTAGGAAATGCCAGTGAATGGCTATGAAAAATATATTGCTGTCTATAACGGTTATAGACAGCAATTGAGCCGTGTTTTATTTTTATAGGCTATAACCTCAAATGAGTTGGAGGAAGCCTGGAACTATGCTAACTATGCTAGGTAGCCACTAAAAAACCACACCATTGTGTTAACCTTCTCCTGCAGTCAGCATAACTTTAAAACCTACATACATGGTCTTCACCTTCCTCTGGAATTATGCAGAGGCAATGTTGGAGGTCTCCACCTCTCTCCATCACGCCATCGTTTTAAAGGGTATTTTCCAAAACAAAGCATAACAATCAGAGGCCGGTAAGCTTGTGAATTATTCACTATGTATTCACTTATGTATTTTAGTTCTCTAATAAAGTCTGTCAAGCACACACACATCCACCTCAGCTTCTGAACTTGGGTCAGGTATGGAATACCTCCAGTATAATTAGTTTGGATTTGCCTCTAAGTGAATCTGAGAGTAGCATCATGGCTGTCTACCTGGGCTTGCGTTAACATCACACTCCAGCCCACTCCTCCAGAAGGCATGTCAATTTAATATTTGAATTTAACAATGTGATTATTAATTTTAATTCTAAACTAGGAGTAGTTTTCGCCCTCGGCCTTATGACTATATAGATAATAAAGGATTTAGAAGGAATGGCCAAAATGGTTTGACCGAGTGTTGACAGTTGACCGAGATCTGTTATTATCCTGAGGAGAACTCAAAATGATTACTTTTCCATGTTTTGTATAAAGGAGAATGACTATGGAATAATATGAGATTTTGTATTGAAATTAAAGTATGGATTCATTCCACAACAGTAGTAATAACAATAGCAGTCAACAATATTCTTGCTTTCTAGAAAAATAACCTCTAACCTCTAAAACAGCTTTACGTGCAAATGCTCTTGCATTTGCTTGTAAAAAAAAAAAAGGCATTCAATGCCTCACTAAAATAACTATAAAGAGGACCTTTCAGGAGCTATTCACTGTTGCTGAATTATTTATTTGCCGATCATTTCTTACAAGGGAAATATTGCTTAGTCCAACTATGTAAACTGTATAATGCATAGCGATTTTAGCTCAACAACATGTAGAATGCACAGATGTAGGAAATACTCAGTAATACAGTACTTGTCTGGCCACGCATCAGAAACCTACCAACCATTTTATGGTGAACAGTTTCACCCTGTCAACCAAGTTATTGTTATTATTATTTCAATATATGTATTTGTGGAGTATTATAGGGCGTGCATCTGTTTTTCAGAGCTCAGACAGAGCTGTTGAAGAGTAATAAAGCCCTGCACTTTTAGAACCAGAAACGCCACCCACAAATAGACTGGTTACCGGTCCCGTGTCTCATTTACCCATGAAAGCATTGTCTCTCCTCAGCATGTCAACACAGCCACCGTTGACAGTTGGAATGAGTTGTGGATGCAGCACCTTGTCAGGTCCGTCGTGATGGCTGGGACATCTGGCTTAAATTCAAACCGTTATCGGCAGAGGGCTATTTTCCCTGGATGAATGATACTTTTACAGAGAATATGCATTCTGTCAAAGGCCTATTATGTGCAGAAGCATCCTGGGTAATGCTGACAATTGTCTGCCTCCAGGGAACAGGCAGAGGAGAGCAGAGATAGCGTAGAAAGGAAAATGAAGGCAGAAAAGGGCCCCAGCATTTGTGCAGCTCTGTGTGTGTCTACGCACAAGCGTACACACATGGGCTTAATGGGCAAAAGAGGCAAAGTGATAGAATCCATTCTATGTGTTCTCTGTGGCGCATGGGCAACAGCAGGCCAAGTCCGATTTAGAAGAAACCAGAGCCCTGTTCGATAAAACTCATTTACCAAATAAGCCTGGCTTAAAGCAAATTCAAAATAGTTCAAGAAAAATTATACTACAGAAATGTAGTATATAAGTCCATACTGTATGCCTCTATCCTCTATTTTCCCGATAGGAAAGCATGTTTAAAAATATAAATAAGGAACTATGTCTGTCATAGTATGCATCCCAGGGCATTTCAAAGAGAATGTACATTCAAGGACTGGTCAGACCCTTTGGCTTACCCTATCTATATGTAGGCCTACCTGTATGAGTGGTAAGTTCTCTAGAGAAGGGATTGCATATATTTGGAGATTATTCAGGCCACATTGCGAGTAGCACATGCCGCAATAAAGCGCTCACAGTCCCAATAGTGTGCATTCTTGTGAACAATATTTTTACTGCCATGTTCTTTTTTCCCCACTCAAGTTTTTAAGGAACCTGTTCAGCATCTAGAACCCTCCAACAGGGTGGGCAGGAAGAGAGAGGCATATAGTTTGTGGAACAATAGCGACGGCACTAAGCCCCGCCCCCTTTCCCAAAGTTCCTTGTGTTGTGTGTGACTTTTGTTGCAATTAGGTTCTATGTTTGTATTTGCACTTGAATGTTGTCCTTATTAGTTTCAGTGTGTTGGGGTACAGTAATTGTGCTATTGTTTTTACAATAATTGTGTTATTGTGACCAACTTAGTTTTTATTCGGTCTCTGTCTCTGACATTATCAGCACTAGTTGTGTTGCCACAATACTTTGGAAACACATCTTTAACTATATTGTTATATAGTTATAGTTTGAATAATTTAAATGTAGATTTCTTTTTTTAATAGGTTTCTAACTGCCAATGAAGCCTTTTTGGTTATTATTTTTGATAGGGTGGTGGGCAAAACTTAATCTAGGGTGGGCACATCCCAACCCTGCTCCACCTGTTGCCAGCCCATGTTGCCGTTTAAGTGCCCCCCGATCCAAAAAAAGTAGAATTTTGAAATCTGTAGCCTATTTATTAAACAAGTGAACATATATAAATGTGTAGCCTTGAGGTTTATTATCTATTTATTTTAATAACCTACAGGTTTTCTTTTGCAATGTATTGTTCCCAAGGTTTTATTAGGTTATATTTCATCGCATTACGCATTCAATCGATCAGAAATTTATTGCAAGGCATTCTCTCTTGTTTTGTTTATGGCATCTGTATTAACTTTTTTGGTTATTATACGTTATTATTATATATTTCTAATTTTAACTGCTAATCGTGGCCATGAAAATCACCGCTCTCTCTTTACCATTGCTTTTTGCCATGGAGTATCGGTTTGATCCATGTTCGCCCTTTCGGGCTGCTTAAGACACACAGTTATCCTGACTACTTGAACCTGTCTCGAATCAGCCTGATTGTGTGAACTTGAATTGACCGTTATGAAACCCACTTTAGCTACGAATGAATTGTTAGGTTCATTCAAATCAGGTTTTGGTCTTTAATGCCCACTTTTCTTTGCTGTTTTTTTGGAATAGGCCCCAGGACGGTAACTTCTATAGGCCATTAAAAACTGAATTAATTGTTTGTTTTTTAATTAATTTATGTTAAATAATTATTGTGCCTCTATTCATCTGTCTGTAATTTAACCTTTAACCTTTAACAGAACTCCTTTTGACTTGGTTCTATGTGTATGTCCTTTTTCTTTACAAAGGAGAGTTGTTGTTTTTTTAATTCAAGGTGAAAACCAACAGCGACATTGTGAGGGACAATGGGCGCAGTATGTGCAGTTGTAGGTTCGATCCTCATTCCCGCCCAAGCAGCTCTTGTCCAATAATCAAATAGAGCACGGATCGATGGCGGCGAAGATCAACATGTCAACAACGAGCTGGCGACTGCAGGTCCAACATTGAAATTGACCGTCGTTGCCCTTCGGGCTGTCAATGCTTCTGTGTTGACCGTGGTAGCACTGGCTGTGTGAGCGCTAATGTTAGCTTAAACAACATGCACTGGAATACAGCGTCAGCACAATAAAAGTGTGCTGCGGTCGTGTCTGCTCGTTATTCAAAAAACAACAATGGTTCCACACAGGCCTTCAGTACCCTGATTGTGTTCCAGAATATAGGAGAAATATAGACATAATATATACACAATTTTATACAAAATGTGTCTTAAACATTTTGTCATTTCGTCATTCAGCCATAGAGCCCCCTCATAGTATAAAAAGAAAACTCTTTATTGGCGAAGCAAAACATATCTGAATTAGAGTCCATAATGAGCTTTTCCTGCCTCGGAGAAGCTCAATATCAACTAGATGAGCTGATATTGTTTTAATGGCTATATGAGCTGCAGGTGTAACATACAGTAGCCTATGCGCTCAGACCACTCAGCATTCTCATAAACAGACATCACAGCCTAGCAGTGTTTTCCACCAGCCTCCTATTTCCGTCCCATAGGGCTCAGGCGTTGGGCAGACAGTCCTGGACCAAATAATCACCTCCAGCGCAGGGGCGCAGGCACTCGCAGGCACCTGGGGGCTCCCTCCCCCCCCCGATGTCACCGATCCAAGGATGGGCGAGGGAGCGCTCGGGGTCATTATATCCCACTGGAAAGTTAATCTCGCACCAATTAGTTCTGGCCCAGGAGGTACCGCTGGGGCGCCACACTATGAAATGGCGGCGTCCCCTTTGGGACCACACCCCTCGTCTTCTCTGCACACTCTCTCTGCCGTTTTTTTTTTTTTCTTTCTTCCCCTTTTTCCTCTCCCTTCCATAGATCACGTTCTGTACAACGAGGCTTGGCCTTGCACTCGCACGCACACACACACACGCGCGCACGGACACGTTCCCCCTCCTCTAAGGCGATTGTATCGATTCACCCTTCCTCCCCGTTTTAGCGCTGCAATTACGACTGCTGATATTACCGGGGTGTTGCATTACTCCGCTAATTGGCGTGTCACCGTGACGTCAGGGCTTTCCTCTGCGACACATTAGCAACCCCGGTTAATTTGTTGTTGTTGTCAGAGCAATTGGAAATGTCAGGTGCACTGTGTCTTTGTTTATTTAATCCTTGCCCGGCACGGGAGAGTGACAGAGGTGGAGGCGTGCTTGATGGAGCAGGCCATATGACTGCTGTCCTGGAAGTCCACCACCAACAACCACAGTGTTCTGACACGCTGGCATTGACCCAGAGGACTCTACGGGCCATACGATACCTGCAAAAAATGTTTAGTCCTGTAATATAGTATTGATAAACTCCGACATTATCCGTTCTGCTCTCGGTACCGGAGACATTTTTAAAATAGTGTTGATTTCCTATTTATTATTGCTAGTTAGATTCTGATTATCATTCGTCATAGATGCATTTTTCGCTGTTCCCAATCCAGAAGAGAGACCTCTCTCTCAGAGCCTGTGTGCGAGGGGCGGGGGCAGCTCTCTCTCTCACACTCTTACGCACGCACACACACACATAAAAACCTTGCTCTTGGTGACAATGGTGGACAGAACAAAATGTTATAAAGTTTGCTTACACTTCACTAGAGTCGATGCTGACAATGCTACAGTTGCTAATGCAAATGCTAATTGCATTATCAACTGCAACAGGTCTTTTGCATGTAAGGGTGAAAACTCAAGCAGTCTGTCGAAACATCTAGCGAAAGTCCATCCCATACAGTAGTGGAGAAATGCACCGTTTTCGACTGCCTAGTTCGTAATTTATCTGTCCTTGCCCCAGATATGTTATGTATGGGTTATGTATTGGTAACATGGGTTACGGTTAAAAATTGTTTCTTTTATTTATTTTACATTTCAATAATCATATTATAGTCTATAATAGTGATTTGTTCAAAATGATGCTGTTGCAGTTTGCTACTCAAGAATGTAAATTTATATACAGTACATATGAGAAAATAATGCAATGTTAATTCTGTTCTTAATTTGTTTCTTTTTTTCTCTTAAAAAAACAAGCAAAACTAAAAAACGTCAAGAACAATCATTTTGAAGTTTTGTTTGATGATTATTTCAATACCTTCAGAATGCATAAAAAGTGTCATCAGCGTAGCATCATTCTCTTTTATAGTTTCTAATTATATGCTTCCAATTCCATTGTCATATCATTAAATATTTATCTATTTTTCTCTCTAAATCCCAAACAACCATCACAATACCTACATTTTTATGTGAAAAATAAAAAATAAGTCAAAAAAAGTATTAGTATTAGGCTACTAGAGCTTAAAATACCAATTGCAAATATTACCCAAACCAATTTTTTAGTGTTAACTCTATTTTCTACCTGAGCTCTTTCTCAGCACACACAGCTGGCTACTTTATCTGCAAGGCCTCCACACACAGGGATATGCTTACGTGGAGCATTTCTTACGCTCCACTGGAGGATTGGCTGTCATCTTTGCTAGCTGAGCCTCCTCTTGGAAGATTTGTCTGCACATGTATTGTCTCTAATTCCTTTTGCTGGCTAAGCAGTTGTCCATCCTGAACTGAGAACCCTCCCAGAGAGTTAGACATTCCTGTAGACATTGTCTACATTTCTGTTGCCTAGTTTAGTATGTATCCCCAAGTTTAATATTCCTCATTGTGGCTGGAGGTCAGGTGAAAACATGTATAAAATACATGCGCACAATTCCACATTCTCCCAAACTCACAAATGTGTTATTAGAAGCCTTTACTACATTCACCAACCAGAGAAGAACATTTGTTTCATGTGCTTTCCTAACTAGGTTTCCTGGTGAACATTTGCAAGACAGCTCAGCAAGCGGAACGAGGTATATAGTGTTCTAGAAAATCTAGAAAATGATTGATGATGATCTTCTATGTCGTCATTTTTGTTCATGCTTTATGTGGAAAATTGTGAAATAACTAGAAAAATGTGTGCAATATGGAACGCGATTAACATTACTATAATGGCTTGCTATAATGGATTGCTATGGAAACTCAAAAAGGTACAGTATATTTCCTGGACGATATTATAAGTGGACAAATTGAAATCAGTATAGTGTCCGCATGTCATGTTAACATGATCTTCGGCAGCTTCGGAGCTTTGCAAATGGTGTCAATCCTATTATGGAATGGTGAAAGCTGTGCCTCTCTTCATGTGAACTCGTTGGGGTTGAGGTGGGGTGGGGTTTCCCATGACTAGTGTGCCCAAAACCCAGCAACACCTCTCCATTCTCACCGTACGAATAGACAAAATGGACAGCTGGCAAATGTTTTTGTTCTTATTTCCGCCATCCCCTCCTGACAGTGCCGAGTGTTCATCAGCGGGTAGTATTGATTTAGCAATATGGCTGAGATTGGCTGGGAGTGAGGTAACTGTATATCAAACTACAAATCAACGGCTACGAGAGCTCCCTGGAACAGGTAGTGCTGAGCTCAATATTGGCTAGAAATGCAACTCAGAACTTAGTTACACACTGTGACACTGTGACATTTAAAGGAGTCTGTAAACACTGTGTAAGACCTAGCATAATTTTGCGATGTCACGCATTTTGGGCAGGGTATTTCCATATATAGTGTAAACATGAATAATACCTGGGAAGAATTAGCTTGCTGCCTCCAATCCCAAGATGCGCCAACATTTTGTTACAGTGCGAGGCCCACGATTGGACAAAGAATGTGCACACATACACACACATCTGCGCAAAACACATGATGCAATGTGCGTGTGTTGATTTGACATGGACCTGTTATTGCTCAAATCTCCCCCTTGTGGCGAAAAATGACACACTGCCACTTTAATGCTCGTTAGCAGTACCGTGTATCGTCATCTTGCAGGGCTTAAATGAGACGTGTTCTACACTTCTAATTATTTGCCACAGTGGGCACAAGCGTAAATTTCCAGACTGAAGGAGGAGAAGCACGACATGTCAAACCCATAGACACTAAAACATTGTTAAAAACCGACCCACACACTAACACACATGCACGGCCACAGCGAACACTCTAGACATCACAGGACACCCTCCCCCCGGTAATAGGCTTCCCCACGACGGCCCTCAGATCACCGCGGTGTTTCGGCGGCAGCGACTTCCCTTTCATATCCCCCTGCTCTGTTCTACCGCCACAGCCCAGGTTCTACACGTTCAACGTTCCAAACACATCTATGTGCTAACACACCAGGGTGAATAAGAACGGAGCCACAGTATTCCGATTTTTTTTTTGGCGGGGTGAAATCACTCTCGTAAAACAGTACATTACCACACCGGGTGGCCTGCCGCACAATATACTGTGTAAAACTCCACATCTTACCCTTGACAACGTACCGTTTGTTATTCATGATAGACTAGATGATGTAAGACACTAGGAAATGTGAATTTGGAAGATTTGGAAAATCCTACAGTATCACTAGACTGGGAGATAACTACGTCCTACAAATGCAGTTGTGGAATGAATGATACACTTAGTCTACATACAAACTGCAGAAAATGGTACGAAAAGTACACACATTACTACATAACGTAGTTCACATGAACAACACAACTCGCCAAAAAATGTCTGTCAAAACAACATTATGTGTTTTATGGTAGCTCAGGAATACCCCAACCCCCCAAAATAAAAATAATTAAGCTATTGATTTTCCCGTGGTTCAATGCAGGGTTTGGTTATGGTCATATCTGCTGAAGGCCACATCAACGCTAACTTTCTGATCGGTGTGGGAAATGAATCAAAATAGGAAGCAGGCAGGCGCACCATTTTGATTCCCGCAAGGCTTTCTCTTACAGAAGTATTATTACCTTGAATGTGCCACCGCAGTCATGTTCACCTTGACAAAAACGACTTTGTGCTGTCACACTGGTTGGGTCATTTCTTGTTTTTCAGTTTCAGTTTTCAGTTCGTTTGGAGAACTGAAAAGGAGTAAACATGGCATTATCTGTAACAAAGAAAATCAATGTCTTTAAAATACACAGCTGTTGACTGGCCACTCATTCCAATATACACGATATTCCCAAGACTTTCAATCAGTACTCTTTGAATAGAGTATTTGAATAGAGAATATTTCTAAAGGAGGCCCATAATTTAAGTGGACATCCATGGTTAAAATTGAGGACATGCAGTCCTAAAAATGGAGACAGTTAATAAAAAATGCCCAACTCGAGGCATGGAAATATGCTTCAGAAATGCAAGGCCGATATTCATGCGGTGCGCAACCTGGGCCTATGAGACAAAAGCAACCAGATTGAACAGGAAAACCTGGCGGTGATGCGCATAGCCACTGAGCTGGCTGAGCATACGGACATCAAGTTAGCAACAGTAAAACCGTATACAAACAACATGCTGGACCAAGAAAACCTACATCTCATGTGGAAAAATCAGGAGTTGAACCAGTAAATTCTGTTCCGCTAAAGAAGACCAAAGATGTGACCCGGGAAAACCTGCCGTTGGAGCGCACCACAGACAAGGTGGCCTAAGGTCAACCTGTTGCTGACCCAATCCACGAAGCAGAAAAGCGAAGAGCTCGGGTCACGTAAAGGCAATTTGTGTGAATAAAGACCCAGTCCATCACTCATCCTTACAGAACCTCACTCTCTTCAAGTTTTCAAGTCCAGTTTATTTATTTCTATAGCCCTTAATCGCATCGTACTCTCAAAAGGATGCACAGGCTCACATTTCACATGAAAAACAAATGAAACCCTTTGTACATTATCCTTTTATCTGGCAAGGAAGGGACCACAAAAAGGAGGAGTCCAGGAGTCCCGGGACGGCTAGGATGCAATGAGTGCAGCGACATTAGCATTACACAATAAGTAATTCTCTCCTCTCTGTATGTACTTTGTTTAGCACAGTTTACCTGCCTGCCTGGTCACCTTTAATTTGGTTTGTTTGGCTTTCAGTTTAAATAAAGCTCCAAATTAAATCTAAGGAATGTGTCAAATGTCTGTTTTATTGTTACTTACAGTAGTTGTGCCAATATGTTGTGTTGTTTTTGATCCACAACTATGCATTTAGGTAGGCTATACTCATGGATATGAATCTAGCTAAATTATGGCTCATAATCCAACAATCTGTATCAAATGTCATTCCTTTTAAGGGTCTTGAAAGTGTCTCTTAAGGGTCCTTTGATTTTATACAGTCATTCATTCTAGAGCAATATAGTATTTAATTAGTTTAGATTCAATCGAAGACCAACTTTAACTGTTTTTAAGTGAGTGTGTTTGGGTGTTCAAGCGAATGTGTGTTTCTCCAGATCATAATGCCACTGAACTGTCCTTCGGAGTAATTAAGAGCTTACCCCACAATCCACTGGGGTGACGGAGGGGATTGGCTCCACTCAATACCTCCAGGCTCGCCTCAGTGGACTAGCAAACAGGGAGCAGAAAAACGCCAGCACCGTGCAAGAGGCAATCAGCGCCTTCATAATCTTCACTCTTAATCACATTCATGGCGGTCTGTTATGAAAAACCCTTCTGGGACGCGGGGCGGTTGAATTGGAGGGAAAGTCGATTCAGTCGCTGAGGCGTGGCGCTACGCAACAGGTGAGAGGAATTTTCAGCACAGCCAATGAGAGGATAAGCAAAGGATGCTTGGCGTGTCTCCTCTTTGAAATCAGAGGCTGCCGGTTGAGTTTGCAGTTAAAAGGCGGGAGCTACATTTGATATGGGGAAAGTGTTGACTTGTAACATTGGGGTCAGAAATGAAGATGTCAAACAGTGAAATTCGGGATTAAGGCCAAGGTAAGCGATCACTTTGACTGTTTCCACATTTGTCAGCACTATTCTTAATAAAGGAGATGACCCCTTATGTTCAACATGTATGACATGCTTTTATTAAAGATGAATGGTTTGCATAAATATTTGCATGCTGTAGGTTTGCAATGAAACACAGACGAATGCTTCAATTTCTGAAATTATAACAGAGACACAACACACACACACACACACACACACACACACACACAGAGCTCACACCAATCTGTAACAGGCAAGGTAATTTGTAAACTGATAGATGATGCTTTTTGTTATTGTTGTCATTGAACCATATGTCACAATGCAGCTTATCATGATACTTCATGATAATAGACAATCCTAGACCTCCCTGCTCTATGTATGTATGTTTATGTTTTTTATTTATGTGTTTATTTACAATTAGTACGTCTTTGTTTATTTATTCGAAAGAAGTGAAAGTTTCAATCCATTACCCAGGGATTCCATTTTAAAAATAATTCAGTAGACTGCATATCTAAGGAAGAAAATAACCTGTCGTATCTGTGATTACAAAATGTTTAAGAGGCTTTTAATCAGTTAAAATAGGGTTATTTTATTAACAGACACAGCATTGTGTTTTATTGTTGTTCCCTGCCTGGCATTATTGTCCTCGAACCATTTAGCTGTATAATATATGAGACACTAATGGCGACACATTAAATATCTTACACCTTTTCAGCAGTTTGGGGGTGACTATTACAGGTTGAAGAATTACAACGTTTCCCCCTTGATGCCTAATCAAGTCCTCACCACATGAGAGAGATCACCCTTTAACCTTGGTGTCTGCTTAATTAAATGTGATGCAGCACCTGCTGAAATGGAAGTATTGATGGTCATTCCATGGTATACCATATAAGACAACAGCCAACAAAGTTTATTGGGACTGTGTTTTATGACACGAAAAGATTAAGTATAACAAGGCATAGCAGTATATCTAATATCTATATTTTAAATTTACATCATGTAATTAGCAGGCCCTTACATTAAATACAGTACATCTGTAAATAGTATCTAAAGTGGCCATACATACTTATAATACAAGTGAAAACAGCAGTATGTAGTGGGGCTAGTAGCAGGTGTAAATACCATACAGTATACTACTAAGTATCTTAAGTTCAGTTTCAAACATCACATCATTTCACCAACAGCTAATTCCCTTCCTATAACTGAGCGCAGTGCGTTCTTAATTACAAAATAAATTAAACATTTCTTCATAGTTTAATTGTCGTGACCACAATGGTTCAGGAGACAAAAGACCTTTTTGGATTTCATTTTGGGCTGGTAAAATTCAGTATACTCAGGAGCTACTTCAGTGAAGCACATACTCCCTGAAAGATCAATGGGTGATTGTTTGGTTAGTCTAATTGTACGAACAAAATACATCAGGATTGAGTACTGGGGATTTGCACAGTTAACTGTTTGACATCGTGTAACCATTTTCAAAGAACATTACAAGAATGTTGTTTTGGATTTAAACTGAGAGCGTATGCACCTCCCTTGCCTAAATGTGGTCATTGACTTGCACTCCTCTCTACTCCTCCCCCTACAGGGCTCATAGGCTCTACTCCTCTCTCTATAGCCAGGTGCACAGTTATATTTGAATAAATAGAGTCGGGAGTGACATTTGTGTTGATTTGGGGCGCCGCAACAGAATGAAGGCATTGTACCTTAAAAATAAGGTTTGCAGAGTCCTTCCCTACCTCGCACACAGGGCTGCTTCAAGACGTGATGAGTGTTCCCTGGCTCACCATATGAGAAGCCCTGATGGCTGCGACTTGAACCTCCCCTAATGCCTCCTTGACGGAGCGGCTCGTCGTACGCCCCTCCATGCGCATCTCATTTGTCTTCTTCACTTGTTTAGAATCGGCGGTCGTACGCGTCAGGTCGTCAGGCAGTTTGTCCCCCCCCCCCCACACCGCCACACCCCACCCCACCATACGCCTCACCGGGGCGCTGGGTAAATGGAATCCCATTTGTGTGGAGTGAATGGAGATTGCAAGGCGGACATTTCGGTGGATTGCTATCTATTGGGACCCAAAAGGAGTCAAATATAGAATGTGTTTACTTGCAGTATCTTACTATCTGGCCTATTTTCTCACAAGTTCTGCATTTGTGAAGAATTTGTGATGTTGGATTTAAATATCAATTGTATTATCACGTAGTAAAAAAATAATACATGTTTTCACTTGATCCAAAAAGGAACAATATCCAATTGTCATTCTACAGTACTATTCAGAACCAGTTTCGTTCGAGCTCTGGAAAATCAGCCGAAGCAGTCAAAGCCCTCTTTAATTTCATCCTTTCCTCGATATATCAAATGCTTATAATGAGGGACAAAGAAACGTACCCTCGGCAGATACTTACTGTGGTGCCAAGGTCACCTGCGATGCTGTTAGGCCTACAAGGTAAAATCCATTACCAAGAGCCACAATGAACACCAGCTCCTGGTTCCTTTTCTCTTAATTGATTAGCATTCATACCGTTTGGGAGTTGAGCCGGAACCTAGCAACATCGATAGTCTTCCATGTTACTTACCCAAGACGGCTATGCAGTGGTTCGTCATTTGTAGATGTGTCAATCACAGGGCTCTATAAGAAGACCCCAAGGCATGTGAAACAGGACAATGGAGTGGATAAATATTATTAATCACCTCTGTTGTGTTGTATTAAGGATTATGGATGAATGGATATATTTAGCTCTATAATTAATTTCTAACTTGATATAGAAATAAACTCGAAATGTTTTTTTGCAGTCATGGAGCTCATAAAAAGTTTGAACTTCTTTTGGTAAGCTTATAGTTTTGTGAATTAGACTGTCCATTTTTACAATGAGTCTATTGTTTGATAACATGAAATAACAGGGGAAGTGTGTGTGTGTGTGGGGGGGGGGGGGGGGGGTGTTAAAAACTGGGTTAAATTTACAAGTCCCTCTGAGTGCTGCTTTGACAAACATTGAAAAATTAATCTGTTCATATTTAGCCTCTTCATTATTGAATAATGCACCGCTTTACATTAAAAAACAACTGCAGGGTGTCAGCGATGATAAAAAAGACAAACCCACTTGGATCCACGTTAAATAAAAGTTATCTTTTGCATCTATCTTTATGCAAACGCTGCCAACCATATCTATCATTAATAACATAAAATCTATGAGACATCACCCAACTTCGAAGAAGCATGGCAGAAGCCAGCAGAAAATCTTTTGATTAATTCCATTAGCTACCAGCTAATTCTGTTTGTGAAGATTTCTGGATATGTAATTAGCATAAACATTAAGCAGATCAATAGCAATGACATTATCTCGCCTTAACTAATCGGTGTATCTGTTGTCTGTAAAACAACTCACAGACAATCTTTTGTTTGAAGACTTACAGTATCGTGTCTACTGTATTTGAGTTATTTTGACAGTGATGTGTTGCAATGCGAGGAGCCCACGCCAAATTTGGACTGATGGAATACCCACTCAATCAGAAACAATACACAGGAAATGGACAGATATATCCTTAGTTTATATAACCCTGACAATACCTTGTGTCATGCTACTGTCAGCTGTATTTTGAGCAAGCTAGCTGCCTAGTGACAGAATCAATTTCTGTTTTAACATGTCCGAAGCTATATGAAGCCACATTGCTAAAAACACACACGGTATAGTTAGTTGATTTAACGCGTTCCGTATTTGTGCCGGTTGAGCTATTGAAGTGACTCGTTGCCATCCTGTGGTGTACGCAGATTCTCAGAGAGAAGCACTCACTTGTAGTTGACTGACATAATGTCATATCCTCGTCAAGGGGGCGAGAAACGAGAAGTGCTCAAGGGTCTGGATTCCCCATCGGATCCGTGCCTGCGGAGAATTGCCAGGGAACCGGCAGGCACTTCTGTTTTTAATAGAATACAGTCAAAAAAAGATCTGTCACTTCCTCTTTCGCTATTTGTGTGACTTCTGGAGGCCATTAAGAAAAACTTTTTTCGCTCCTTTCACCTGGTTGCCTGCAACTTTTTCCACGTCACTGTACTGGCAGGACTCATTGCACCAGCTTTACAGGAAGGCTTCCATCTTCACTTCACTTGAACGGGATGACTTGCAAATGTTATGCAAGGGCAGCTGTCTGCATTTACATATCACCGTCTGTGTGTGTGAGAAGGTGTGTGTGCGTGTGTGTGTATGCATGTGCCAGACGGACTGTAGAAGGGAACAAATGTATGCCCACGGACAGTTGCATAATTCACATGCGTACAATGCTACAAGTTTTGTTACACCTTGTTTTCGTAAACACTTACCAAAATATGTCACGAGGGCTTGATAGAACAGTGTGAGCGTTAGTGTGTCATATCGTGTTAAATTTCGCTAGTGGCTAAGGGTAATTCAAATGTGAGCCTTGATTTTGACTTGATCATGATTTGTAGCTACTGTATACCGATACTTTCCTCAGCTGTTATTAAGTCAGAGTATATAATCCTAGATTTTTCCCTCCATTCCCGTTTCTTCACGTCAGGCGATGGTCAGAGTGCAGGACTCACAGGAGATCGGGCGCTGAGTCAGGAGAAGACATTAGCATAGAGCCGCCATTAGCCAGACTGCAGCTGCTACTATGTAGGCTACTGTACCTATGTACTGTAGCTTAATAGGCTCTTCCTTTCAGCAAACGAACTCTCGTGGGTTGGACAGGGAGGCAGGCCGGTCATACGAGGCGTGCGCTCATGGTCCTCAGAGATCTTTGCTAATGGCCTCTGCGTGTCCCGTTCACTGATAATGTTAGGATGAAATACCACTCTCACATCTGGTCGTGCAATATATCATGTATGGCACAAAGAAATGTGACTCTTGTCATTGATGTTGGTCCATTATCAAGTGCTTTTACATAGAATATTCAATAATAAATATACTTTGTAGTCCAGTTTGAACACCGCTTTTGAATTGATTTCTTCTTGTTTCCGATGCACTCAATTGGAGAAGTATTAGGCTGTCGGGGCTCGGGTGTTGAGGAAGATTGCTTATCCGTTGCGATCACAGTGGACACAAACAGGTTGCTGATGCTGCTGGTTAATCCTGTCTCAGTCAGGCCTCGATCATCAAATCTGTCCCTGTCCACCGTGATATATTGACGGTATTGCATTTATCTCCGCCTTCCCTACAAGCTGAATTCCCGGCCAATCCTATACCTGGCTGTTGGGCCCGTCATAAAGAATGTATGACAGGACCTTATAGGGGTGAGGGATGGCTTTGTTGGAGCCGGTAGGGCCCGTCGAAGATGGAATGACGCAGGTGTGGTAGCAGATGGCAGCTTGACTTACGGCTTTTGTTTCTTTCACAGCTACCTTGAAATCTCATTTTGGACGGCAGTTGCGAAGTTGTTGATTTGAAGACGGAATAAGTGGGGATTTTTGAAGCTATTCAGTCGCTGACTCTATACAGGGTCGAGCAATTTGAAATGAGCCTTACATGGACATTTGCCTGAGTCACCTAATCAATTCGACCTCAACAAAACAAATTAATTGTTATAATAATTATGAAGAAAGCATGAAATAGTAGCTTTAGGACATAGGATATCTATGTCACATCGCACATCTTAAAAACGTCTTTTCTTGATTATCAATAATAATGTTCTATAAAAATCCTATTAAGATCAATCATATTTTTTAGCAAGCACATGACACTCCATTTATATGATGGTAACTGAATAGGTTTGGAAAGGGCCCCACCCACATTTTCACCATGCAGTCGCTACTATTCTCAGTGTTGATTGGTCATGGTTGGAAAACCTTGAACAATATTTGTGATACCAAGGGATAGACCCCAGAATCAATTGAGGCACCAGGCTGATGACGTCAAAACTAATTAAGATGGCCATGGTGTCTCAATGGTACCAATCTTTGTTGGGTGGGCAGAGAGTCAGCGTTGGCTAAAAGAAGGTTATTTCTTCTTCTATTGTTTGGGGCTTACAGACATCTCCAGAGGAATCCCTCCAGCCGAGACACCATTATCTGGCGAAGGTTTGGGACAATCGCACTGTTCCCCTCTGCTTTCTTGTAAAGAACCCTGCTTCAATTAATCTGAGAGCCGGATCTTTTTATGCTCTCTTGTACAGAGCTCATCAAAAAGAGGCTCTTTCAAAAGAAGCCCCTGAACAGTGTTTCTTTCTATGGTGAAACTGAACAAAGAAGGATTATGTCAAACTGGGCAACCTGGATGGCAGAGGTGGTTGAACGATGTTTATATTGTTTGGTGCCCCCAGAATTGATACTGTTTCCTTCCGTTATCCTACCGTTGGTCTAGTGGTTATGCGGCTGACTCCTAGATGAAAGATCGTACCTGTAAGCGTCCTTGAGCAAGATGCTTAACCTCTACATCCTCCTTAATCCTTGTAATTGGACTTGGTGTGCTTTGGATAAAAGTGTCTGCTAAATGACCTAACTTCCTAGTTTCCAGATTTTGCCCAAAAGGACATTTTGAAGGGGAAGCTGTTTTAAATAACACTACTCACTATGGCACCCGGTCCTCCCTAACTGTTCAACATTATGTTAAAATGCAAAGCATTCAGAGATAGAAACAGTAACATCTAATGTAATTTGTAGATGAGGCAAATTTAGACGTAATTGGAATTATTGTCATTACTTTTTTCATGACTTTAAAATTAATACAAATCCAAGAATTTGAATGAAATGAGAAACTGGTTATATTTATTTTATGTTGGTAATAACACAAATAACCCACCTTTCTTATGTGTAATCCATTCAAAGAAACCCCAAAAATGCAAACAAGGCAATTGCATTGCGGTGATTTATTCATTTCTCAATTCCTGCGCCTGACTGCATGAGGACCACAGTAAGATTCATTCTGTGAATTTATGTATCTCCAAAACGGTCTTTGGGAGTGCAAAGATGAATGTTTATTTGGCAAGAAGCAGCCACGATATAATTTTACTCTCAAGCCCGTGCAATACACACGCACACTAGCGCACAAACGGACATTCATCCTCTCTGTCAAAGTTGTTTTAAAGTCAAATGGATTGTAACAGGATTCCGACAGTCCAGGAATTCGCTCTGTTTCTTTTACTCCAAGGAATAGGTAATGTGCAGAACAAAAGATGAATATGAATAATTTATTGTCCCTGCATGCATTGCGGTCATACACATACTGTGTTAGTTTCCGAAATGGTGTGTTAAACGTCTCTCAAAATGTTTTTGAGGGATTTAAAAAAGAACTCCTTGAGGGTTTGTTAGCCACACCAGTGAACGTTTTAATAATATTCAGGACACGTTATAGGCCACACGCAAAAGCAAATAGTGTGCTGCTTTGTATTACTGCGAGACTGTTGTGATTGTTGCATTTAATTGTTTTCAAACTGAGCCCATTTTTAAACATATGACAAATAAACCTGAACTTGAACTCTATATAGACACACATGCACAGTATTTACAGTAAATTCAGAGCATCACTTAGGGGAAACAATGATATACCAATAACAAGTTCAGTTTTTGAGGTATTTTATCAGGAATGGATTTTGAAATTTACCGTTTTGAATCAGCGTCAGTAATAATATATTCAATGTATTTATTTACCCATTGTCACAATGTTTTGATTGGTAAGATGCGACTGCCTCATCAACTAACATTTCTCCAAAAAAAAATAGTAAGTGCCAATCACCACAGTCGGAAAAAATAAGAAAATTAGGTTCAGTTCCAATTTGTCCAAAATTACTCTCTAACAATAAAAAACTCCGGTGTTTTCAAGTGATTCATATTTCAGTTGATATGACACTTTTTGCTGTAGAGAGAATAGATTCAATATGATATAACTATTGCTTCCTCGGCCCTATTGAGACCTATATCTTTCATGAAGAAGCACCATAATGGGGACTTTCTTTTTCTGAAGGGAAGGGTGGGGAGGTGGGGGCGGTCTTTTCTATAAAAAGGATCCAGGCGTCTCAGGTCCCTGTGGTACCTATTACAGCATCCTAGTAGTCATTAATCACATACAAGTAAGCATTTCAACGCAGAGTCCGCCCAGAGTTTCCAATAGCCATTCATTAACGGATTCCAGCGCCATCTCTTTTCTTAGTGCCGGCCCCCTTTCCCCATTGCTCTCACCTGGGCTCCATGGAGTTGGTCCCTTTTTTATGCTGACATGCCATGTTTTTTTTTTTAAACCCTGTATTACTGTATGTAGAAGTTGTAGGAAAAGGGTTTCATCACTGTTAAGAGCCAAAAATCGCACAGAATCATCGTTACCTGGACTGTCATAGACCATTTCTTTCACTTTATCCCTCTTTCCCGTTTTTCTTTATTCTTCTCAGCTAGTTTTTTATGTCGACAGGGCAGTAAAATAGTGTTGTGTCGTTTGATGCACAATACCGTTAATATATAGTAGTGTACGTTTTTAGCTATCTCTGTGTGTAGCGGATTGATACAGTATACTGTAGGTGATATTCTTGAGAAAATATGTGGATTTTGATTTTAAATTGCTTCAGTGAGAAAGGTCTAAAGCAAGTGATTGTCACTAATTAAAGCTTTTAGAGACAGGGCAAGCCATAACATTTTTGAGAGCAATTAGATGCAACTTTATGATGGAAATTATAGATGTCATTTCGTCGACAGTATTTGTGTTTCTTTTTTTTAGAATTGCTGCTCTTTCATGTTGTTTAGAATGCGGATATCATGAAATAGAGTAGTCGGTGGGGGAAATTATAGCCATTATTAATCATTACCATGATCTCTTGGAGAAAATTTCATTAAAGGCTAATTATTGACTTTTCTCCTTGTCTTACGATACATTGGGTCAGGGACAAGATCCACAGAACTATAGTAAACTGTAGTAGAAACTGCAAAGACAAGTCTTTTTGGGCTAACAGTTAAAGGTTTATAGTTCATTAAAATCCAAGAATGTGTTAAATGATATTTAAAGAACTGCTTGTGTGTGAAATAGCAGCCAGTATAATGGGACTATTCCTGATAGAAAGATGGTTGTAAGCAAGGTTACTCAGACAAATGAATAAATAAAAATGACACAAACCTTGAGTAAAAGCATGAAAACCAGAAAATTCCCAACACAAGGTTATCTGCAATAGGAGCAATACAATAGGAGCTTTTTCTTCCTATGATGTTTTAAAATATTGACAAATTATAAGTGCGACCTGAAGAATCTGAAAGTGTCATCCATTATTTAAAAAAAATGTTCATAAAACATTTGTACCCTGGCTTTGTGAGTTGGCTGGTGAAGTGCAGGCTTGCTATCTTCCCTCTTCCTGAGGACCTGAGAGGGTTCTATGAAATCGATTTTGCTGACCCCAAATCTCACTTGACCACAGTCACCTGCACTAAATAGACACGTTCCTGACCAGCAGATGAGGCGGGAGAACTTCCCTCCTTCTCTCCGCCCCTCCCCGTGTCACATAAAACTCTGAAGACTGAGAGTTTGATTTCCCTCAACGGCATGCCTAAACAAAATGATGCCTAATAATTTCTTGTCCTCTCCCCCAGGAACGCCGGGAGTAGAAGTCCACAGTGATTAAATGGTGGGAAAGAAATCACTGAAATGAGATGGAACAACCTTCTTCTTCTGACTAATTCAAATGATGGGATAAAGTCTGACAGATAGTGGGAATCAGCTAATATGAGGTCAATTGAGGGTGGGATTGTGGCGTAAACTGTTAAAACGTAAGGAACTAGATGGACAATATTAAGTCAAATGTATCCCGTTTTGAGTACTGTATGTGTTGCAGAGAAGATGTCTGACAGTTCTAACACAAATAATACCTATTTCATGCACGACCAACACATGTGCCAATATGCCGATCAGGGTCTCTGCTATGAGGGAGCTAAAGGGTGATGTTATTAACTGAAATATTCACCAAAGGCTCTGCAAGCGAGAAGCAACATAGTAAACCCTTTACTATTTTTAGATTGTGTGATGTGACAGCTAGACTGTCTCAGCTTTAGGAGCACGAAACAGGGCCTTACTGACACGGTTATATTCTAGAAAATTTAACCAAGGAACTGTGGTCCCACAACTTGGGTTAAGCGTGTTAACCGCTCAAAACCAAAGAGAACAAACATTTGATTTGATCTTGTCGTTGACTGTTGCACGTATCACCAGGGTCAACTGCTAAATAGAACTGGACTCCCAGATTTAAATCAAAAATATTTTCATTTTGAGATGTGTGTCACTATTTGACTTTAAATTCTCAATACTATATTATTTTGATGCTGCAATTATGACCCCCCCCCCCCCCACAAAAAAAAGAAAAAGAAATACACTGGAAGAATTTACTCAAAAAACTATATGGTATGTGGTTTATCTTGTTGATGCCTCAGAAATTGACGAACCCCATGGCAACAGAATAAAATAACAAAATGGCAGAATCATTACTCATATCTTGGAACCAAATGAACGGGTCAAATTCTACCATACTGTGGTTGCATGAGTAATGCGAGGTCTTGGCTGATTGGTTGTCTGAGAACAGAATCTAACAGTACTTGCCAATTCCTCAATAAATATCAAATGGTCTGGCTGCACATTTTGGAAATGTAACTCCATGATGGAGTGGAAGTTGCCATCAGGGTGATGCATTGTTAAAGACTAGCAGGAACAGCTGCCGGGCCTTTTTGAAGACAAAAATCCAACTCTTGAAGATTTGGATTTCTCATTGGTGGTAGGAATCAGTTTAGGCCTCCCCTGTTTCTCAAAACAAGCCTTCCGTTTTTTACAAGAAAACACCTTTTATAAACACAGTGCAGACTACTAATTTATGTACCACTGTTCCAACTGTAGGCCTCATGTATGCTTCCTGCCACCCTGGGATTTTGACACAAAATTGTCTATGTTGCTCACTGTGTTTGTATGAGCACTCATAAAATATTATTAGCCCTGTGTTGCATTTGGCTGTTTTTGTCTGCATAAATCTTTAAGGCTCACTTGATATAACTGAAGACATGTTTTCTTTGTTCGAGAATCTCTCTCTTTAATGCAAACTGTTCTTTGTGGGGAGCAACTGTAAAATAACTGTAAAATTACCATTATAACATAAGTAATATTGATAAAAGTAAAGATGTGAAAATAAAGTGTGAGAACTTGTTTCCGTCAGTCAGCAACTTTCAGCTGTCAAGTGTGAATGTGCAAAATGTATTCAGCACTTCCCGTGAAGGCGTGTATATTTCAAATGATATTAGCAAACTGTTGTGTGAGGTGTCATACCTATTTACAATTCAAAAGTACTGCTCATTGTCAATGCAGAATGGTGTTAAAATGTACATCTATGCCACAGAAAAGGTGACAGCAACTCAGCATCCAGCACAGGTGAGGGAGTGACGTGCTCTCTCAGATTCTACTCAAAACAACAGAGGGCAATTATGGACAAAAATCACGGTAAAAAGGGGCTCTATTGTAAATAATAGGTAATAGTAATCATCTGAAGGGTTCGAGTAATATTAAAATGTGTTTAACTTGTAAATTACCAATACTTCCTTGTGTAAAATAAACAGAATAGTCCCTGGATGTGACATTGTTGGATTGTACAATCAACTGTAAACAATCGACAAACTGTAAACAATCGTCTCTGACCTGTTACTGTACATGTAAGGACATGTATAAAAAGTGCACCAACTGAAAAAGAAGGTTCAGTTCGAAGGGAGAAAAGTCAAAAAGGCTCCAAAACATTAATGTGCTAGAGAGAAACATATGATTAGACTAGTTGATTAGAATGTACATTCACTGTTTATTATCCTATTTTATGCAGGTGATTCTGTGTTATAATAATAGGCAAAAAAAATTCCCTTTAAAACAGTCCCCTCCAAAAAGTAAACTCGACAAATTACCCCACAAACTCGTCAGCGATAGTCTCCACTCCTTACTTGATGGTCCATGTCCACTTACTGTGGACCCAATCTGCAATTAAGCTAACACTGCTTCCATCACCCTTATAGAGGCTCCAAGTACAGTTTTTCCTTCTAGGATAAGGGGTGTATAATGGGTTTGTTGTGTCAGTTCTTGAAATTACTTGACTCCCCTATTTGCTTTCAGCTGTGCTCTGTATCTCTTACTGTAATTAATCTTGGGAGGTGGTGTCAACGTTCCTTACTCTCCCTACACTATGTTAATACGGATGAAAGAATTACATGTTGCCTTTATTACATCCAGTAATATCGGTCTCGAAGAAGACCAAGGCTATTTACGTGAGGGCTATGCTTTCTTTCGTTAACATAAACATAAAATAACATAAAATTGCCCATTTTTTTTAAACTTACCCAGTTGCATTATGTAACTTGAAGGGATCAAAAAAGCAATCTGTTCAGTGTTTTCACCTTTCCCAGAAGCCACCTACAGTATGTCTTTGTCTCACAGGGAAAATACATACCTGGGGTCTTAAATAAAATAACTACCGTACCAACAAGACATACAAGAAATACATTTAGAAACTGTACTAATTCATTTGAAAGTTTATGCTCTTTTTCTATCTGCGTGTGTTTAAAAAAAACACATTTTGAGAGGTTTCCAGAGGTTTACACTGATATGTAAGAAACCTAAACTTTATATTGTACATTTATATACAGTAGAGAGAAATTTAGTGTGAGAACTGGAAAGCTCCAGTTGCCTCACCACAGACCTTCAATTCACCATTAGATAGGAGGAGAGCTGAGAATATGGCTAACCTAGAGGCAGAGAGGCACTGCGACAGGTGAACAATTTACATCATGCCACTGCCAAGATGGAGTCTCAGAGGTGATAGATCTGCTGGGGATTCACACCGAGTGCTTACGTGTGGATATGTGAATATTTAGTTAATTCTTCCACAAATGTTAGAAAGCCTGGAACTTTTTGTCTCCCCATGCTAAAAGCATGCTGGTTTATGTAGAGTGCAGGGTAATGTTGCTTCAGATAAGTGTGAGAGTATATCTAAGCAAATTATTGCAGGGTGAGGAGCAAGGAAAGAAGATGATGTGAGGAATTGTATTTAAATACAAGTTTCAATATGGAGGCGTTCGTATCACAGCAGTAATTTATTTCAATGTTAAAAATCTTTTATTCATTTACAGTCTAATACTTATTTAGGAAATTGTGTTTTTAGCATATCTATCTAATATTTATTATTTAATAATTTCTAGAAATCTTTGTTTTTCAATGTAAATTCTACCCCATTGCAGTGTATTGGAATGAAATGTTGATATCTTGGTACCTTTTTTGAGATCCTCAAGACTCCTTTTGCTTCGCACTCCTCTCAGCAGCCGATTTGAGATTCGACCCAGTTTCGTCTGAGGTTCTCTTTTGGGACGCAACCCAGAAGTGTCATACAGCCGAACGAGCATAATAAGGCCTTTTCTCTAGAAATGAAAGCATCCGATACCCCTGTTTACTTTCCCGCAACAAGCTATAGATAACTATGTTAAAACAGCATCCCAGATGAGGACAATATACTTATTGAAAAAAAAAAAAAAATTTCAACTGCCATCTGTCATGATTGCATTTTGTGAGGATGGAAAAAAAACGGAAGGAAGGAACATCAGCCCCATGAAAACTCTACGCTGTGATCCAGCTCACAAGTCATGTCATGAATATTTACGCATACATATATTTGAGCTTGGTATGTAGAAGGCAGCCGTCCTATTAATCTGACCTTACAGAATGTAATTAGCGTCAGAATCGCAGTAGTGTAGCCTCTATTGTTACCTTTATTAATTTATTAATTAATTTTGTTACCGTTGCTGTATCTTATTGTATCTTGGCATCAGACAGGGCTTCAGGCTGCCTGGGTTTGTTTGAATGAGTCAATCTAACATAACGTGTAGCTGATTTTGATTCCACTATTAGCACCTTCACAAATAGGCATATATTAGCATTGACAGCATATACATATAACATACTATATATATACTGTATATATATATATACCTGTATGGGCATAAATATAGCTCATGTGTTTGCACAACCTTGCCTTGTTTTAGATCTTTGTAGGTCACTGCCTCACTGCTGTTTTGTCAGTTAGCCAGGGGTGCAAGCTTGCTATGGCAGGTGGGGGGGCTGGGCTGTACACAGACTTTATGAAATACTGAGGTCCACAAAGTGAAAGAAATTCAAATTTTAATGAAGTTGTGTGCGTGTGTCTCTCTTTGTCAGAGAGAAAGAGAGAGAGAGAGAAAGAGAGAGAGAGAGAGAGTCTGAAATTGTTAACATTTCATATATAACTAAGATGAGCTTGTTTGAGACAACTAAAGAGTCTAGTGTGTCAACATATTTTCAACATTGCAAGTAACGGGGGAGAACTATACAGTGAATGCCATTGCACTTTAATGCTAAATTTAGATGAAGGAAATGTAGGCTAGCGTTTTCAGGGACGCTAATCTTAACAAAATAGTTAACAGGGCAGTTGGCAGTGGTAAACAATTTCTTAGTAGCGTGCATGGCCCCCACTTGCCTGTAGGCACTCCCGACAACATCTGGGCATCATCCTGATGAGGATGGTGTCTTGGGGGATCTCCTCCCAGACCTGGATCAGGGCATCAGTGAGCTCCTGAACAGTCTGTGGCGCTACTTGGCGGCGTCAAATGCACCGATACATAACGTCCCAGAGGTTCTTAGTTGGATTCAGGTCTGGGGAATGTGAGCACCAGTGAATGGCATCAATGCCTTCGTCTTCCAGGAACTGCTTACACACTCTGGCCATATTAGGACCAGGAGGAACCCAGGGCCCACTGCACCAGCGTAAGGTCTGACGATGGGTCTGGGGATTTCATCCCGGTACCTGACAGTCAAGCAGTCAGGATACCATTGGCTAGCACGTGGAGGTCTGTGCAATCCTCAAAGGATATGCCTCCCCATATCATCACAAACCGGTCATGCTGGATGATGTTGCTAGGCAGCATAACGTTCACCACGGGCGTCTCCAGACTCTTACACGTCTGTCACATATGCTCAGTGTGAACCTGCTCTCATCTGTGAAGAGAACGGGGCGTCAATTGAGCTGCACAGTGCTGGGCTGTGAGCACAGAGGTCCCACTAGAGGATGCCAGGCCCTCGTGGAGTCTGTTTCTGACCCATCCGAAACAGCTAACAGGGCACTGTAAATTATGGTTAGAGGGCGGTGACATGCGGTGACATGCGCTGACTACGCGATCAGCCGCAGGTTTTGTACAGCCAATGTAAAATGAAAAGGCACACCATGCACTTTCTGCGGACTGGCCAAGTTTACGCTGCGCTCTCTAACGTACGTAAATCTGAATCTCAGTATTCAGATAGGCTACTTGTTGGTCAGTCCTAATTTCTTGTATTTTGTAATGGATAACATTCCTCCCAGATAAACATATTGGCCACATTATTAACTAGTCTGGTACCCGTTACATCAACAAATAGTCTGGTGGTTTGCGTGAACAGAGTGGCCTGGGATTGTGTCATATTCCCAGCCTGAATTATTGTTTCAGTACGCCCCTGCTCTTGTGCATGGAACACTACAGATCCCCCCGAATGTTTACTTAGAAGCTTCGTTAGAAATATATTTCCCATTATTCACATAACTTTGTGTCGATTATTATTTTTGGTCTATTATAAAATCCTTTATCAGAGCTGTGTCTGGCTGCCGTGACTTTCACGTTCATCAGACCTTCCGCTCCCTGAAATATCAATTCACTGACCGATAACAGTCAGCCACATTATGGCTGTCTTTGTGCGTTGCATATTAATGAAGAGTACAGTAACCTGGCAGAGGAACGTAAAAAGCTTAATTTTCCGTGTTAAATTTGTAAAAAAAAAAGCAACCTCATATTTGGAAACTGTTTTGTAAAAGCCTAACAACGAGCCTCTGAACTGTAACAATAATCACAAGCACAGCCTCTCTAGTCTTATTGTTTAAGTAAACACAACACCGGGCACAAATTGGTGCATAAACATTCCTCAGAATGCAGGAAATTAAGTGATTTTCAAAATGTTATGAGAGGGGACCCCCAAACCCCCCGCTTAGTATGTCCACCCCAATCAAAACCTACACCCATGCATTTATTATTTGTCCCCGGGCTAAGCCCCTAACACCCCTGACGAAGCCCGTCTAATGTGGTAGAATGCCGTTTGCTACAAAGTAACTTTAAGACTTCTAGTACATTCTCCCCCAAAAAAAATACAGATGTCCAGACCGCGGTACGGCCATGGTGGGGGGTACAACACCAGAACACAGTCAGCAGTGGTGGCTGGTGACTCCACAGTATCACATTTTAAGAAATTCATCTGAGAAGATTGTTGTGTTTAAATGTTATATGAGTAATATGACTCTCTATGAATAAACGGGCGAGCAGGGGCAGGTTTGTCCACACACATTGTACAGACTGCCCCCCCCCACCTGCCACAACCAGCTGCTAACACCAGCGTCCGT
>JAODLI010005717.1:0-28454 GCA_027575585.1 Percopsis omiscomaycus | reverse complement strand
AGATAGATAGATAGATAGATAGATAGATAGATAGATAGATAGATAGATAGATAGATAGATAGATAGATAGATAAAAGGTTGGATTAAGTTCAGGCTTTTTGAGGTGGAGGCTTCCCTCCACTTTATTGTTCACACATCTGAAGCCTACAAAGTAACATGTCAAATGACAGTGCCTGCAGATTACAGCCTGTAAACACAGCTGTAATTCTATCACTTTATTTAGGCTCAACCTAAATAACGAGGCTCTTTGTGTGAGAGGGGGAGATGACTGACATCTCTCTCTCTCTCTCTCTCTCTCTCTCTCGCTCGCTAGCTCGATCTAATCTAGCCCCACCTATGTTCGTTGACATCACAAGAGAAAGCATCCAATCAACGACAGGCTAATTTGTCACTGTCAGTGCACTGGCCAACCGACAGTCCTATGCTAATTCCCTCCAGCCAATAACAGTGAGAGTGTGTCGTCACTCTCTCTATATAAACGAAGTTAGCAGCAAGCTACACACACATGCTGTTGAAGACAGACAGATCTCAGAGATCTCATCTTTTCAATTTGATCATTTAGCGGACGCCTTTATCCGAAGCGATTTACAAATGAGTACAATTACAAGGAACAGATAGGGGTTAGGCATCTTGCTCAATGATGCACTAGACTATGCTGCCCCCTATTGTACATATACAGTATATTGCACATTGTATGGTTAGAGTAGCCTAGATGTTGCTGACCTGTTTTATCAAACGAAAAAGACAAACTACAAACAAACTGTTTTTCTAGAATGAGAATAAGGAGGCCGACATTTTTAGTTTTGTTGTTTTCATTGGTTGAATCTTTATGTTTTTGCTATACAGTTAGCTGAGAATAGATCGCAATGAGTAGCAGTATTATATCAGGAAAGGGATCTTCTTTCTAAACCTTACACACACACAACAATGACCCAAGCACACAACCTCGAAGTCAGCCAAGAGCCAAACAAAACAGAGCAGATGATATGTAAAAGCCAGGCTCTCTCTCTCTCTTTCACTGACTCACTCACTTCCCCTGTGTGTGTGTGCCTACACCTGCTTTGACAAGAGGCAGTCCTGTCCAATGTCATAAGACATTGGACAGACACACAGAGCCAATGACTGAGAGAGAGAGTATGTGTGTGAGAGAGGCACACAGTCAGAAAGAATGACGCCGGACTGTTTTTCTGAGGAGTCAGCACCAGGTCAACGCGAACTATTACACACTATGCTTTCCTCTTCGGCTCTCCCTCCTTGGAGTGTGCTCTGTTAGGAGAGTTGGAGTGTCTTCAACACACAGGTCATGGTATGACAAGCTGATGCTAACTATAGCTTACTGACATTGAGGTAAACGTGCTTTAACCGCAGAAAGACCAGATAAGAGCAGAGAAACATGAATTAGACACAGATATGCATTACTCTTTCCAACTCTCTCAACTTACATTTACATTTACAGCATTTAGTAGCTGCTTTTATCCAAAGCGACATTGTTCTATTACATGGAGCAGGTAGGGGTTAGGCATCTTGCTCAAGGATGCTTACAGGTAAGCCGACTCTGTGGCTCGAACCCACGACCTTCTGGCTGGAAGTCCAACAACCAGACCACTAGACTATCCTGCTCCCCATTGCTAAATATGACAAAATGTTAAATGTTTTCATTTCAACCTTACTTTGGACATCACCCATCCAACATCCTGATGCTACAGCTGCCACTCAGGTAGTTGCTAGTAAGTGTCTGCCCTTCTGAAGTGTCTTTGAGCAAGACAGAAAACCCTCCTGTTGAAAGTATAAAAGTGACACTAAATCCACCGGGGATTTGACCCTTGACCTCGCTACACGAAGGTTAAGAGCTGTTTTCACTTGTTGTCACTTGTGTGGATAAGAACTAGGTCAGTTATATGTATGTGTGTGAATGAGAGGTTGTAAAGCGATCAACATAAACGTCAATGGATAATTGAAAGAGAGGAAGAGAAGTGAGGAATAAGGAGGAACGGCAAACTGTTTTTTTAACCGGCGCTGCCTTTAACAGGCTGAGACAAAGCGAACGTGGAGTTCAACCCATTTCATTGGGTTTAACAGGTTGTATCTTCAGTGCCAATCATTTGCTTGCCAAGAACCTAACTCTTTGTCAAAAGAAATACAAACCAACAGACCAACATTATAAATGAGAACTCAAAGTACATTACAAAGTAGAGTCACACACATGAGTGGATGAAACACCAGCCCACAAGTCCTTCAGAGAACTATGACATAGGTCTACTGGGGTGACAGTTGGTCTTGAGTCTGCATGGACCCAAACACTGAGATATTGTCCAATCTGCTGACTTTGCCAGATGGTTGTAGGGAGGAGACCCTGGGGAAGTAGGGAGGAAAGCAGGAAAAAAAGATTAGCTTATTCGTGGGAGGACAGAATGAGGGTGGAACTCAGACATACAATATAGATCACACTTGCGGCTGGGATGTTGACAATCTTCCCTGTAGTAGTTCCTGAACAAAGCCACGAGAGGGCGACAATATGACATTCCACCCCTGCGCTGTCACAACGGCTGCTTATATGGCAACAGTTATCCGATAGAGGGCAAAATAGCGCGAATAGACACTAACCAAGGATATCCTTGCATTGACAAATTAAACATTCAGCAACACACCAGTTATGTGTAAAACCCATAAATAAAGTAAAACCTTACAGATTTTGTTGTAGGCTATATAGTCTCAGTATCAATGAACGTTTCTACCTTACCGATCAAATATCCTTGTTGAGGTTATACCAATTAAACGTGGATCCATTACAACCCTCTCCCCATTTTTATAAATAGAAAAGCCTACATTACAACACCGAGACTATCTAAATGAATGACATCTTAGTAGACATATTGGTTTATCTCAAAGAAACTCCAATTATGGATTTTTTTTAATTACCTAAATGTAGTCCTATAGTGTAGTCTAGTCTATGCTACATTATAGCCTACCTCAGCATTGATTTTCGTAATTGTCATCCGTCATCTGATCTGATCTATGTAGATAGATCAGAAGATAAGGTATATGCTATCTTCCCAACATTTTTGCAACAACTGACAGTTTAGCCTAATTTTGTCTCATTGCAGAACTCGTCTAAACAGTGAACTCGTTTTCATAAACCCCTGCCGTCCTCAATTGTTGAAAGTAGAAATCAGGTCCATTGCCTCTCATTATTTTTGACTCACCGATTGCGTTGAATGCTAATTAACGTAGACTATAATAAGTTAATATGTGCTTGGTTAGACTTAAGTAGGCTATACAATGGGTATAGCCTATACGTAAGTATAACCAAGTCTACCCACATAATAGAAAGTCATTAAACTACTGCTGTTAGTCATTTCAGTCATTTGGAAAATAGTGCTAACAAAGTGTCAAAATTTCACCCAGGCGGTTAGGTTAACGAAAACGATTGTAGCTATAGCCTAATTCGGGTTACTTTCTTGTTTAGGAAATGTGGTTAAAAACAATAAGAAAGCATGAAAGAAATCAACAAAAACACATTGAGTTTAATTTTGATATGAGTTGTCAATCTGTTGTTGGCACAAATAGGATAGGCTTACAAAAACTGGCCAGTTTTAAGTAGCCGGAGGCCCCTTGCAACTCCACTTTAGACTAATCTCTTCAATAACTTATGACCTGAACTGTTGACGAGAGTTGACGTAGCCCGCAAACGTGGCCAATCATATTGCAGAAAAAGAAACGCAGAACGATCTTTGGCTGTTTCATTGAAGGCGTGGGTCTGACGTAGGCAAATCTCTTCCAGTCAAATCCCTCACCACGCCCACGCAATGATGAATTTTAACAAAGGTATAAATATTCATGCATTTCCTACGTTTTGAATTGTGATTGGTCATATGACGTCCAATGAACAAACGCGTGTTGGTCAATAGACACTGCAGTTCCAGTTAAGAAATTCTTAGTTTTGCTTTAAGTAACTAACGTAATATCCTACGAATTAACATATTAAATAAAATTTAAGACTCGCTTTCACAAAGAAGATTTTTTTTTTTAATGATCTGCTTTCAAAATGGTGGACACAAGCTTGACAAGATGCAAAATCCGTTCCACAAAAAAACAACGAAAACAAATTATTTCTTCATGTTGGGTTTGGGTTTTTATTATGAAAATATTTGTAATGCCCACAAATAGTAATATTGTATAACTTTTCTAATAAAATATTTTTGGTTTTTCTAACTTCTTCAAAATCATGTGGAGAGCCCAGTTAAGAATAAACAAATTAAGGAACAGTGCAACTGTAACAAACTCCCTTTCTCTCTCTCTCTCACAAACACTCACACAAACAGTCTCTCTCTAGTTTTACATCGTGTAGCTTGTTACTATAAGCTGTTAAATACATTGAAATAAAGTAATGGTATTTTAGAAATATACTAACACAGATAGAACAGCTTATGGTGAATTCCGAACAAATGCCAAGTAACATTTAACATTAGAGAAAGTGCAATAAGATGTAGTCTAGTCTATATTTTTATGATCAATTTTGTAAACCTTAAATGGTGTTACAGTGTCAGATTTAGAAGAAAAAAAAAGTGCTTCAGTAACATTTGCAGTAAACATTAGGAAATTATTAATATAGTCCTGAAATATTTAGTTCTCACAAGAAGTTATTTTTTAAGCATATATCAATGTTCCATCTGTGTCAGTAGGCCTATGGATTCTCTTACTAAAGCTAGAGCACAAATAAACAGAAGCAGAAACTCAATCCCAGACTTTAAATAAATTAAATCAGATTAGATACTGCGCTTAACAAAATGCATTGTTTAGCAAATAAAACATTAACATCTTAACTGCTTAGTTAACCACTAGCTAAAAAAAAGCCAGTACATTTATATTGCTAAGCATCCCTTTAGTGTAGTAGGAAAATAAATGTAGCTTCTAGAATTATCTGGTAGAATGTTCCAGAGTGTTTCATATCTTCTGTAATATTCTGCTGAGGTCATTTCAAAATGGACCATTTGATCTGCTCTTTGGCTGACTGCAACACCTAGGAGACAAAAAAGACAAATAGAACAAGATTAAAAACAAACAAATGCTGTCATTTCCATTAACCGTTTTATTTATTACGCAAATATGATACAATACTTTAAAACATAACATGAAAAAAAAAAAACACTCTACATAGCCTACTAGGTCAGATTATATTTATGGTTTGACAGAATTACAGAAGACCTCCTTTGTCCCCATAACATGTCTATGGATTCACACATGCAAATAAAAATAGTGATCTTTGACAGTGACTATATTTTCAATTTAACTTTATCTAAATAAAGAACAATTGAAATGTAATAAACAGAGATGGCTGTAATACCGATTTCCAGCAGCAGGTGGCGCCTGGAACTGAGTAAAACTTACCAACACGGGGAAAACGAGCACTACTGTAGGCCTATATACGACAAAAACCTCGTGTGCGTGGTGTAGCCTACATTATCGTTTTTATAGAATCGAGCGGTGGTAGATAGTGCCGTTGTAAATAGTATACAACATAGGCTGTAAACAGAGTGCTGAAAAAGTGCCACATGTTGATCTAGCAAAGCATTATGGGACAGCAGTGGGAGACTTACATTAGTAGTTAGCGCCAGTTTCTGTGTTATGTGCTGTCAGGGTGAGAGCCAGACGTTAGACAGCAGCTCAGCGTTCACATTCACTTACTCACGCATTAGTACAAACAAACAAAAAACCCAAAAAAAATGAATGTGCATATTCAGTCAGGCATGCAAGAAGACCGCAATCAAATGCCTTAAAAATCACGGCATAGTAACGTTAAGCATCGTCATCAGCGTCATTAAAGCTACATCAACGTAGGGCTACATTTCACGGATGTCACCAAAATGAAATAAGCATACATCAACATGAATATAAGATGAATTGATGGTCTAATGATAGGACAACAGCTTGTTAAATTATTGATAAACTTGTTTTAATTTTCAATTTTTTGTTTTGTTCTGTTCCATCCATTTTACTGCATTTAGATCAAACCCCTTTATAAGCCAAACATAACCCCCAATGAGGAAATGTGGTAGTTTTGTATTTTGTGAGCCAAAGCACTTAAAACATGATATTCCTCCATCATCCATAGTTTAATATTTAGGACACAAGGACAAGGATTAAGCTAGACATTTTCTTTCACTTAGGCTACTACTACAATTACCCAGGGTGAAAAATAAAGAAATACACACATATAAAACACACAAAAACACATAACAGTACAGTACAGCTGAAGTGCAAGTGTTATTCTTTAAGCAGATATAGCATATATCCAGTATCTATTCTATATCAGTATCTGTTTTCTAGTTGTCTTATCTATACGAGTGTCTGCGTGTGTGTATATCACCTGGGCCACACTCTGTTCTGATAATGGGTTCTCATCCACCTGTAAAAACAAGATCAACATGTAAGAGAAAGTGACTAAATAGACATACACACAGTGAAGTGACAAAGTGTGTCAAAATGTTAGCCTACCAGGTAAATTCAGTTATTAAGAATTCATATATCAAATATTATAAACACACACACAGAGACAGAGAGAGACAGAGAGAGAGACACACACAGTAAACAAAAAAGAGCAAACAAAAAGAGCAAACAAAAAGAGCAAACAAAAAGAGCAATAACATTCCCAACACAGAGGCCAGGGGTCAGGATAAGAAACACAACAGCGCCCTCTGCAGTAGCTTTAGAATACAGTTAGGTACAGTAGTTCTGACAACAAGGCCAAACGGCCTAGGAACATTAAGAAAAAAACAATTCAATCTAATAAATAAAAGACAAAGCCACCACTTTCTGCAAAATTTACAACTTTGCAGTTTACTACAAAAAACGATTCACGTTATGTTTTAAGGTCAGGACACTGTGACCTCTGTACTATTGGTTGTTCATTTGTTATGTTGTTAGCTAGATATCGCATCTTACTGTACCACAATACCTAAAAAGGTAAATTAGGTGTCTAATATAATCTATAAGGCAGTGATTTTAGGCTACTGTAATGTGATACAGGAGGTGTAATGTTTCAATATCTCTTCATGCGCCTGTCAACATGCGCTCCCACCGTGTGGCTCTAATCATACCTCATCTTCCTCGCGCACATCTCCCTCTCTCTTCCAATTATTGTTCTGCATTGCCTCTTGCGTCTTTACCTGTCTTCACATCTCTTCTCACGCCGTCTACATCTGTACGTCAATCCAGGACTTCCTTCCTTTACTCTTCTAGTCTCCCTGTCTCTCATTCCCATTCTCTCTCCCTCCTTCCCTCACCCTGTCTCTCATTCCCATTCTCTCTCTCTCCCTCCCTCCCTCCCTCCTTCCCTTCATCCCTCACCCTATGTCTGTCTCTCTGTCTGTCTACAGCAGTTGGCTCCTCTCCGTCTGTCCATCAATGTTACCAGTGATGTAATCAAACAGGACAAAGCCATAGGCCTGTTCTGACACCAGCTGGACGAATAGGAGGAGAGGAAAGAAGAGGAGAGGAAAGACAAGATAGAGGGAAACTGGGTAAGAGTAAGGAAAAAAAAGAAGGAAAAAAAAAGAAAAGAAAAGGACAGCTTTTGGACAACGAGTCCACAATGGGAATGACATCAGTATTCTAGAATAGTCACTTCTATGTGGTGACACAAACAATTGGATTTTTTTTTTTTGCAGATAGAAAACTCTTCTTTGAGATTTGTTGTCCCAAAGTCAAACAGTTCGACCTTGTGTTTTCATTTGCTGGATTGCTTGTCATCATTCTTACTTTGTAGTTGACCTTTTGTAGGACCTGTTGTGGGTCACTCTCCAAGATCACCCTGGCAACAGGAGAGCAACCAATCAGAGCAAAGCACAACCCGAAGAATAAGTCATCATAAAGACACACTGTATATAGATATTAATTAATTATAATAACCTCACCCTCCATCAATGATTTCATCCACCACCAAGAACACTCCATCCATGTTGTCTAGTAGACACCTGCGCTCCACGTTTTTCCTGCAGCAAAAACAACAATCAATGCTAGTTACACTTACAGCATTTGGCAGACGCTTTTATCCAAAGAGACTTCCAATTAGTACATTTGTCAACAGCTGAACTGGTTAACCACCAGTTTTTGCAAGCAGATAACATTCTCCTAGTTAGCACCAAACATCGCTTCTGGTTGATACAGTTTGCAGAGGGAAAGCATATTGAATGTTACAGAAAATCATCCCCGCCCTAGATAATATAGCACTTTATTAATCCCTGAGGGGAAGGCACTAAAGCACTAAAGTCAGGAAATGTCATGCCATGGATTCCCTCAGAGAGCAGAATGGATATGATGTTTTTGTTTTCTCTGCCACATAAAGGTAAAGTGGTGTGTGTGAGTGTGTGTGTGAGTGTGTGTGTGTGTGCGTGTCTGCCCCCCCGCCCCAGATTATCTCGCTCCGTCTCTCTCCGAATGTGCAATGCTACTGCATCCGTTTCCACAGCAACGGCAGCAGCTGCTGCTGTTTGGCTGATAATGTGGCAGTCGGGCAGCTCCCGATGTGCCACGTGCAGGAACACAGATACGCACGCACGCACACGGGTTATGTACCTGAGGATTTGACTGAGAGTGTCGAACAGGCAGTTCAACACTGCCATCAGCATCAACTAGGGAGAGAGAGAGAAAGATAACAATTGGGAAGAATCCATTTGAAATGTGACTCTAGTGCCAGTCTAGTTCCAACTAGTTTCCTTGAGCAGGACCCAGAACCCTCTGGGTCCTGGGTCCTTGACCACTCTGATGGATTTATATCATGTTTAACCTTTTTAGATTCAGCCCAAGTATCCAACTTTTCTTGTCGGATAGAAATTGGATTCATTTTGTATCAACGGACCACGAACATCCTGATATTTTCAAATGCTCCAAGATTACAGCAAGTAGTTACATCTGCAAAGCATTGCAATGAATAACTAACTGATGAATAATAAAACACTATGATAATGCATCCATTTTTGTTTTTTTATAAAAGTTTCCGCCCTTTATTCCATTCTACATTGCAGCTAGTGGACTCAGAGCCATGGGCAAAGGCACTAACTCTGTACCAGTTGAGGAAGCTGCTTCTCAGTGATCAGGGTCGACCTTGGAACCACCTGTGGGCCTATTATTTTTATTTACCTGAATGTGTCGAGTGTTCAAATAGGTTCTGCTCACCTCATTCTCTTGCGGGCTACCGACCACGTAGAAGAACAGATCTATACTGCTCTTGTAGACAATGGTCATCCCCTCCAGGAAGGCTATCTCGTCTGGAAAGGGAGAGTGGAACAGAGTCACAGAGTCACGCTGAACGTCGACGGCCCCACTGGTCACGGCACGCTACTACACACACTGATTTCAAAGCTGTCAAATTCTAATTTCTATTTACCTTTGTTTTTTTAACTTGTCCTGCTTCCCCCCCTACTGCAGTTTTTTTTAACTTTATGTGTATATTTGTCAACTACTGTCAGCAAAGTAGCGAGGCAAAGAACAGAGTTTGTTTATGTATTTTTGATACATAAACCGCATCAATTCCAGGGTGCCACTGTACAATCATGTATAGAGACACTCAATTTCAAGGGGTCTCATTCTACGCAGCTGGCTCCACTGGGGATTCCTATCAGCACTAACACCGATTAAAAAGTGAATATACTGTATTACCATTGAGTGTTGCCCAGTACATCTAAGTGGGGGAAAGAGAAATTACCACAACAGATGACAGAATTGTCATCTAACCTCATCTAACCTAGCGACGGCTAACCTAGCGATAGCCGTCGTGACATGGGAGAAGAAAGAGGAGACGAAAGGCAGAGAAAGGGAGAAATGAATAAACGGGGTCGTATGACAAAAGGTGGACTCCACAGAGAGTGTGATAAGCATCAATTCCTTGAAAAAACAAAAACAAAAAGGGAGGCGAGGTGGAGCCAGGGCTATCAGGTAGCTGCTGTGATTTCATTGTTACAAAAGGCCGCAAGCTGCAATTTCAACCGCTGTGAAATAAGCCATCCCAATCTGAGCTTGACCTGTGGAATGTCCTTAGAACATTTACAGAAAAAAGGCCAATGAAGTTAAATAATTGATTTGCCTTCCCTCAAATGCAGACAAGACTTATTTCCCTTTTTTATATTTTAAAGTGCTTTGGACACAGGGAAAGGGGATTTTAAATACTATGTTGTGTCATTTTACAAATCAGTTAAAAGACAACATTGCTTTATTAAAATAGATTTTGTTATTGTTTTATAGTGTTGGCGTAACACCTTCTTCGAGTCTTTGGAGGGCTATCCGTCATCCAATAGGTTCCTCCCAGTTTTTTTCCCCCTGAAACCTGACACCATGGAACCCTGAGGAGCCAATACTGTCTTTTCTTCCTCAAACAATCCACCAATAGCCCTGCTTGGCTCTGTAGAGAAAGTGGGGCTAATGTTAACCCAGACTAGTGCTTTTGGTTAGTAGACTAGTAGAATGTCCCAAATGCAAAAGGGTGGAGTTCCAGAAGAGGTGATATAAGACGCCTGTGAGCCAGTGTCTAATATAATATAACGGGGTGTTCCTATTGGTGGGAAGAAAGATATAGCCTCAGGTCACGGACTCACACACACACACATAAGATCCCATAGCACAGCTTCATACCATGAGCTTGACGCTAACTTACTGTCAGCTTTGTGCGTCTTGTTGAAAACGTTCTTCTCAAAGTTCTTCTGCTCCTTCATTGAAGGGTAGAATTCGGGATCATAGTACTAAAACACACCAGATAATGCCATTAATAAAGTGATGAACTGAATTTAGAAGTAAACCTTGGGATGGATAAACTTAAGGATAAAAAAAACTAAAAGGGATGTAGTAACCTGACTCCTGGATGTAAATGCATCACAGTAATACATCGTAGTTTTGAACTAGTTCACTTACCTTCGACAAAAGTCGGTTGCCATCATTATCAAGGATGAAAACAGCTTTTACTGTGTAAAGGGATGGCTCCTGAAACACAGTTACCAACAATAGTAAAAATATGTAATTATGCATCTATATGCTGTGGGCATATCTATGTGCTATGGGCTGGGGAGTGCAGTTGCATCCCTCAACCAGAGTGGCCACCAATTTTTTATGCAGACTGTAGTTCATTTTGGTTCCCTTTAAACCTACAAACACTTCATAGACTCCAGAAAAAGTGCAACGTTTGAATTATTTCCAAAAAAAAAAAAAAAAGTCTTACTGGGTACAGAAAGCAGTTGGTTCATAGTTTGGCAGTACAACTCTCTCTCTTATGGAGAGGTCTTGGTTCTGGTAGCGATGATTTCCCTTCTAAAATCAGACCAGTTCTGACATGCAGACACATCAATGCATTCAGCCATCTATCCCTCCATTTCACCATCCACCCTTCATTCCAGTGCGATGTCTGTTCAGATGCGGGTCAAAGTTCTGTTATGCACTGACTAGCATAGATTCACAGTCAGAGTGTATCACAGAACTTTGACCAGGAACTCAAGATAGCCCCTGTCCGGTGCGCCACGCTCACGTTACCATGGCAACCATGGCAATGACACGCACGCCGGCGCATGGCGACAAAGCAATTCAATTACAATTACACTTCAGATGAAGGTGGGTGAGGATGGGAAGATGGTTAGTAGAAGTAACAAAGCTTACATAATAATCCATGGCTCACAAAAAAGGATACATTAATAGAAATAAATAGAAATAATTTATTATTTATGTTTTAGACCAAAAACACTATTTGATATACCCAAAGATGAATGCCTCTTAAATACGTTTACAACCATACACTTATGTGAGATGAAGACTAAAACTGTGTCGTTGGTACAGAATTATATTCTACATTTCATGGAGGTTTGTAGTTTTCACGGATAAGGATATTGGTTCAGCTGCATTTACGTAGATGTCAGTATAGCGATCCGGCAGAAAAGGACTACACTACCCATGAGTCAAGAAAGGACAAACACAAGTTTCACAGTTAGTGTTCCACCAATGCAACCTTCGCTCTTAAAGTGTTTTTTTTTTCTTCGTTTTTTTGGGTTTGAAGGAGTTAGGCTAAAAGCTTGTTTAATGGCCTGTTAAGTATAGTTTTTTGGACACCTTCAGAGGACCTCAGAAAACCATTATAAAATATAAATGTCAAATATATGATTCAATGTAAAGAAAAAAAAGCAACTGCATTTTCTTTAGCGTTAAGATAAATCTGGCTTCCATTTTGTAACCGCGAAGAAAAACATGTACAACAGGCATTAAGCTAATTAAACGGTGGGTTACGAGAGTTGGAGCCTGTGATTTTTCAGTTACAGACCAATTTATCTGACCACTTGGCCCCCGTGAATTCTCAAGTGCAGGCCTGGGATTTTTCAGTACCCACTATAAGACCAAAAATGTTCTTATAAAACAATAAAGTCAATTATTTTCTGTTTGACTATAAAGAGCATTTCTGAGAGCTTTTCCAAATCAATACACATAGTGTGGATGCCATACGAATCTGAATGGCTCATTCAACTATCTAGCTGGCTGTGCATGTAGGCCTATCAACCAACCAGTTATCCCATTGGCTGGTATAGCCTACTCCGAAAAATCTATAAAAATAGAAAAGGGCAGGCCATATTGCCGAATAGGCTGACAAACCATTGAATCAAGATAAGCTTTAATACTTGCACAACAAAACAGAGATAAACAGAGAGACCTTTTAACTTTAACTTTCTTATTTATAATTGTGATGCAGTTATGGCGCATGCTGGCAGAGTGGGACAATTTGGTTTGCTTTTCCACACAGCACTGCAATACAAACTTGCAGCCCAACAAAGAATGATACAATGAAACCCTTCAAAAATCTAAGCTGGCTTCAGCCAGGTGTTCAACCTGGCTGTTTTATTGGTCTTTGTCCAGTTGATTTCACATAACTAGGCTACTGCTGGTGGAAGACTTGGACAGACCTCTGATTCAAATGACACCTGTAGATTTTGATGGAGGGGGGAGAAGAGAAATGGACTCGAAAAAAGGGGGAAGAGTGAAAGGTATACAAAAAAAATTGAGATGAGTAGCCTAGTAATTGAAAATTGAAAAAAGAGTGAGCAAGAAGAAGGAAGGGGCAGCAAATGAGAGAGACAAAGACGAGAACGCAAAGAGCTGAGGAGAATAGAAGTGAGAACGGTGGGATAAAATGGTGTGCAGGGCAAAAGAGGAGCTCTAGCGTCGGAGTGAGAGAGAATGGTGGACGTGGCACCTACTACGATCTACACGTCGACCGATTTGCTAAACGACCGCAGACAGTTGCAGGCCTGCTTTTGTGACTTTTGGTCCACGCGACTCTTCAGAAGATAACTTTATTTTGTAGGATGATTAGAATTAAGTTGAGTTATACTCTAACTCGTCGCACTGTGCCTGCACTGACAAATACTAGCAACAGTACGATTTCTTTACATATTGATATACAGTAGCCTATAGCCACTGGCGAAAAAAGTGCGGCTTTGAATCAAGTCGCATGCAGTGAAACGTTATGAACAGGCCTAACTATTCGCGAAAACAATATTGTGTTCTCAATCGCAGGATAGTGCTGTAAATAGCCGAAATAAGCCCTGTATTTATAGCCAATCTGGAACCGTGCGAAGAAACCTTGCCCCCCTCTGCTAAGATTGCCATAATGCAACAAATGGCATGCATACTTCAACGTAGAGCAAGAAATATAAGACGAATGAATACATATTCCCTATACGTGTTAGGCGTTTTTTCGTTAAAATGGATGTAAAATCCTCACGAAAGCCGCGGCCGCTTACCAGAGACGTGGAATCCATCGCGTCTGTGCTCAGTGTTGACGTGGACAGGTCTGAGCTGTCATTCTAGTAGGCTACGGCTACGAGCGCGTTTACGCAGCCAACCGGATAGAACTGAGAGGCACAGTCCCGGAGCGCTCCCTCCCCAACTCGCTCCAAGTCGCCTTCAGAATAAAACCCACCCTCTTCAATATCCGCTTCTGTCGATTCGATTGGAAGGATGTTCTCATGGCTACTAGCAAAAGCAAATTTCGTTAGATTTTATTTTGCATTGCTTGACGCCTTAATTGTATTTAATTTTGACAAACCTCTCTATTATGTTCCATTATTATTATTATAATTGTTTTAAATTAATATGAATATCAATAATAATACTATGTGTTCCAAAATAAGGGCTTCACTCAATAATTTTTTTCGAGTCCTCTTGAGTCGCAGTCATTGTCTACGCCAGGCAAGAACAGAAAGTGATTTATGAACAGAAAGTATTTAAATTATTTTAATTTTTAATTTTTAATCAATCTCTTGAACTGATAGCCTACTCGTTTTCCGTAAATCGTTTTTTTTCTTTCAATAACATGCTAACTACTCATTCTTGATGTTCTCGAAAACGCCGACTCCTGCGCGTCGAATGCTGGGAAACGTAGTTTGTTATCCTTTTTAAAAATGGTAGACGTCCAGCCGCCACCACTGCGAACCATAGGTGATTTTTTATTTTCTTCGGCCCGCTTCGCCGCGCCAGATGTTCGTGACTTAGACCGATGGAACAATCGAATAATCAACAACTTGCTGTATTATCAGACAAATTATTTTCTATCCGGGCTGGGCTTTCTGCTCATTGTGGGGTAGGTTTTATTGTGACGTGGTCAGGGTCTCCTTCTCTTCCCCTCCTTTGCTTCTCTCGCTCTCTCTCTCTTTCTTTTACACGCGAACATTATGGAATTTATTTAAAACAACAACAACTAGTTTGTATAGACCACATTGAAAACCTGGTGTTTGCCACGTTGTTATTTTTCAAATTCTTTCCAATCGTGAGTTAAAGAACTGGCTCATATCGCAGCATCAGGAAATTACTTATTTCTTGAAATAAGCTTAACATTGGATGTTAAAACGTATTTATAGTGGAGCTATGATCTGAAGGTGTTCCAGAACATTGTCAACCATGACTTGATGGCATGACTTACCTGGCATTTTGCTAACAGGCCTATTTAAGTTGTCTTTTGGTGAGTGATCGCATCCAATGTGTGTTTGATCAGCAGTGCTGGGGTCGTTACTCAAAATAGTAATGTAACATTACTCGTTACTTAAAAAAACCGAATGCTATACTTATTTACTCCCTGTAGAAAGTAATTCGTTCCACTACTTGTTACATGACTTTAGCGTTAGGCTACTCCGCAACATTGCCTGAGATGCATTGTTACGTAATTGCCAGTTAACAATTTAACCTTACATATGCCCACATATCAGCACAAATCCCTATCCTAATAAGGAGGATCTTTCGTTTATGCTTATGAAAATAATACCGCAAAGTCGGTAAAAAACAGCCCAAAGAGCACCTCACAGAAACAAAGTAACTACATAATTGTTTGATTAGTAACTATAATGTGATTACTGAATTTAGGAACAGTAATTTGTTGCAGACAAATGTAATGTGATTACAGTAATGCGTTACCCCCAACAATGTTGATCAGTGATTACAATTAGGTAATTTAGCAGATGTTTTTTAATCCAAACACTATTACATGGAGCAGATAGGGGTTAGGCATCTTGCTCAAGGATGCTTACAGGTAGGCCAACTAGACCACTAGACTATCCTGCCCCGGAGGTTTTGACAATTAGACATTTGCATGCCACCTGCTAGCGGGACTGCAAACTACAAGCAAAAGTTGCTGGGGGATCTTGGGGAAACACGTATACTCCATTGTTTTGTTTATTATACATTTTCATTACTGTGTTGCGGGTCAGTATATTATTTTGGTAAATGTTTCTTTCTCTGCAGATTTTTCCAGCCCATCCAGTTATTTTTAGGGGCGACGGTGGTCACTCTGATTTTCCTCGGCTTTGTCTGGGCAGCTGAGAACCAAGCTCCCATTCGCCGCTTTCGTCGAAACCACCCGTCAGTCGCCCTGTTGGCCATCCTATTGGTCAGTTACCTCTTACTGTCAGTGCTGGGAGGCGTGGCTGTTTTCCTGTTTGGGATCGCCTTCCCGATACTAAGTAAGATGAGAACACACACACATACACACACACACACACTTGCTGTGTCTTGTACCCTGGCCTCCAGACACCTCTATTCATAATGTCAGATAATACTTAATGTTAAACAGACACTCCTTGATTTCGTGTCTGGAATTACCCATCTGATTTAAACAAGAGTTACAAAGACATGCTCTCTCACTCTCTCTCACTCTGTCTCTCTGTGTGTGTCTCTCTCTCTCTCTCTCTGTCTCTCTCTCTCTCTCTCCTTTCTAGTGGTGCTGGTCCATGCGTCAGTTAGGCTGCGTAACCTAAAGAACAAGCTGGAGAACAAGCTGGAAAGTATTGGCCTGAAGAGGACTCCCATGGGCCTCCTATTGGAGGCCCTGGGCCAGGAGCAGGAGGCTGGCTCATAGGAGAGGAGGAGGAAGGTGAAGTGACCCATGGGTAGAAGAGGAGAAGGGAGGAATCAATTCAGGAAGGTAAAACCGGAGAAAGGAGATGAGAAAATGGATTGTGGGGTAGAACTAACAGGAAATAAAGCTATATATACACTCACAGGAACCAACAGGAACAACAAATGTTACATAAAATATTACATAAATATTATTTAAGATGAAGGCTTCTTTATGTAGTCCAACAGGCGGCCAATAAAGTGCAGCAACTTCTAGTATTGTATTTCAACATGTTGTCCCATTTCAGATGTGTCCTTGAAACAGGTTAAACGCACATGCCCCATTGTCATGAGAAGTAATTAGTAATGACTGATTTTTACGGGTCATAAGCAGTATTCATTATTATAACGTTTTTCCAGCCTTTGGGACCAAAGACAGTTGACCCTGCAGTGTACAAGCAGTTACTTAGATTTTCTAAGAAATTCAAGGTTTTTCCTCTCTCTGCTACTTCAACTTGACCTAGAACATAAACTAATGAAATGACGTTTGCATTTGGCTGTTTATTACAAATGTTAATTAGTTAAAAGTTAAAAGTAACACTAATGACACATTTTTTGTGTTGTAAGAGGTTGACAAGGTTGTTGAAGGTTTTTATTCGGGGATCTGATGGCTAGTTAGAAGGTTACAGCAGGTGCCTTGTTATTGAGTATTTTATATGTTGTTCATAGGGAAGAGAGAGTCACATTTACTCTTCTATTTGAAGTAATTGCCCAGTTGTTTTGCATGGGTATCGATTGACCAATGAGTGCACTTCTCTGGCCTAACATTGATTCCAATACAATTTGCATATTATGGAGCCTGTTATTTCCAAAAATATATGAGACACATTCTCCATGGTTTTCAAGAGACTTGTCTTAACTACTCGAGCATTGTTTGTTTTTTCAGTGCCAACTGTATCTGGGATGCAGGCTAACATCTCATGAATGTACACTATACTGTTGAACTGAATATTATTGGGTACGATGAAGGAATCTGGCTCTGACAAAGGTGAACACTATGATATGAAGTTTATAGTCTATGCTAGCATATTTGAAGGGGGGAGTTTTACAGATCGACGTTTTAATATAAAGGAAGGTCTAAGAATCTAAAGTCCAAAACCGAGTTGGTCATTGTGAGAGTTATTGAGCTGAGGTATTCCCCCGTATTGTGACACTCTGGCAGTAACTCACACATCATTTTGAGGTCCAGTTTATTGTAAACATGTAGTTGTGGTCACAGCATGCTAGGTGTTAGCTGAGCTAATTCCTGGTGTTACATACAGCGCCTCCTCCACACTCCTACCACTGTAATGCATGTCTGTAAAACTGTCCCCCCCAGGATTTGGTTTCCATCATGATAATGCCTTTCTGTTTATTGATTGATCAACGCCACAATGCCGGCACTTGTTTTACATGTTTTTTTTTTATATTTTTCAATTTTTAGTTATTATTATTATCAGTGTCAATTGAAATTTGCAATAGAAAATGTGTCTGACCCTTGAGCCTACGTTCTCTAAGTAAGTTCTCTAAGAAAACCTAAATGCCTAAAATGTAAAAATGCTTTCTGCATGACACTGCTGCTTCAGGTCCGCAATTCAGTGGTTATCCTGGTTAATCAGCAACAATGCCGTCCTTTTATTCTTACATATGGTTTTTCATTTAAGATTTATATTTGAAATGATTTGCCGCCATGTTTTTGTTTTTGCATATGCTTTCACTGAAACGTCTTTAAATAAATAACACTGTTGTTACAATCTGTTATCTTTTTTTATTTGTGTAGTAGACAGAAAATTACTCAGCTGATGGTCAGTGCCTTTGCAACAGGTGGCAGTAATGTCCAATGACTCTCTCTTCTACCTACACACACACACACACTCATAAACACTTTTCTCTCATGTGCCTAAAATAGGCTTCTATAGTTTTCCCAGGGAGGGGTTGATCCAAGGGCTGTTTACAGAAAAAACGCAGTAGCTAGGCTGTTGACTGACGTCGTCACTGGGGAGGAGACGGCGGTGCGAAACCGGCTTAAGCTGTTCGTTTAAAATTCTCCACCCTCAACTTTACAGTCAGAACAGAAAGGAGTGACTTAAAGTAAGTTGTTTACACTGAACTAGGCTACATTGCGATGTTGACTGGACCCCAGTTACTAGCGCTGTAAGGTAAGAGCAAGTGTCTGCCCAGCTAACTTACTATCTAACGTTAAATTAAAGTCGATTGAGGAGTTTGTCTTATGAGAAATAGTAGATATCGTTGTATCTACTAGATTTTGGTTTCACTATCTGACACTGATAACGAACGCTTGATCTAACGTTACATAGGGTAGCCTACGTTCTGGAAATATCTTGATATAATGATACCGTAATCAACCGTTCCAATACGACATATATTTTAATGAGTCTGGATCATAGTGGCTTTAAATATTCTTAAAGACCAAACGTTTAAAAACGTAAAGCATACCATTTAAAATCTTTTAAAAATACATTGGACTGTTTGGTGGTGTCATGTCATCACGTCACATGAAAAACAACGTGGCTACACGGAAGAAAACATTCGCCCATGGGCCATGGCGCTATTGTAGCAGGAAGGAAAGTGAGAATAATGTTTCCAGTGGAATGGTGGGGATTACATCACTTGGCTGCACTGAGTTACAGAGGGCTGTTAGGTGGTTACCAAACCAGGGTCTAGAAGTTACTGGTGGTTACTGACGATGACAAATTAAAACACAACTGTCCTTGCCATTAATCTCATTTCATCTCCTTCACAAGGTCTGAAACTTGATAAAGGGCCACAATTTAGGACAGGGGTGAGCGTAAAATGAAGTCATTACACTGTTATTAGACTATTGATCGCTGTTATAAGGCATATATGTAGAAAAACAATCTGAGAGGAAAATATTTTCTCAGAGAACACTTTTTCTCTCATCCTTGCTTGCTCCTAATATTTCCTGTATATCTGTTTGTCTTTTTCAGACTGTTCATCACTGATTTTCTAGACTCCGGCAGGAGCTATAGACTTTTTTTATTCTTGTCAACACCAAGGACATTGTAAAGACAATCTTTAATCAGAACAAAATTTAACAACACACTTGTCTGTAGCAGTCAAGGAGAAGCTAAGTTGTTGGAAGGATAGTGTACTAGGTTAATCTCAGACAGTTGGGGAGTTTGATTTCCTTGACTCCACTTTGGGGAATTGGAAAAAAAAACATGCATTGATCCCCAAAGGGGGATATTTAAGCTTCTGAGAGTCCTCTGACCAGTCCACCCCCACGCTACCAACACAGAGAAGTAGGTTAGACCGTCGTGGGGGACTTAAACCCAGCCCCTGCACAAACTTCGACACCATGCTGTTCCTCAAAAAGTACTTCACAGAAGGCCTTATCCAAGTGGCCATCCTGCTCAGCCTCAGTGGGGTGAGGGTGGATGTGGGATTGGAGCCCTACCTGCCCTCACCCTGGCACCAGATGATCCTGGGGCCCACATCGGCGCTGACCCAAACCCAGTTCCACAACCTGCGAAACCGCATGGAGCACCCCAAGAGCGTGGACCTAGATGGGTTCTTTGCCACCCGGAGGCTACTTAGCTTGGTCCGCTCTTTGGACCGTTTACAGGTAAAAAAAAAAACACTTTATTGGTGTCTTGGAAGTGTCTGTTTTTGTCTATAAGCCTGCGTGTCTTTCATTCTTTCTTTCTTTCTTTAGTTTTTTCATGTCTGGAAGTACTTAATGAAATCAGGTCAAATTGGGGACTACTTATCCAGTATTATCGTGTACTTAAAGTATTGTTCCTTTGATGGCAGTACCCTGGAATAGATTAACTGGACATTAAAGTGTGCTGTTCATTTTTTCCATTCATGTTTCTATTCTGTCTCTCTCCCTACCAGGTCCCTTATTCAGAGCTGGAGATGTGGCTGGTTCAAAGAGAACCAGACTCCCTTACAGGGGGACCTCTTGACCTGTCCCCCCCATTAGAGAGAGCTCCCATTGGGCTTGAAAGAGATAGAGCTGGGCCTGGCCTGGAGCCTGCAAGTGATGAAGGGGAGGACACAGGCGAAGATATAGCAGAGGTAGGCTGTTGTAGCAATGTTTAAAGGTGTTTGGAGTTGTTAGAGCTGTTCTGTAAACTGAAATGGATAAAATATTGACCAGTTGGCTACGATCTTTCATTCAAGTAGCCCTATATAGTTTCTGTATCTACGTAACTAATGGACACTTTGAAAAGACGTGTAACAAACAAATAAATCGTCAGTTGTCCCAAAGGAATGGTTCTACTGGGGATGGAACCCAGTAACTTTCGGGCGTGTAAAGCAGTTGTGATTACAACTACACTATAGAACCACTTATTTGCTGTCTTTGATGGAACTCACCGCTAGCGTGCATATAATAAGAAATGGGTCATTTAGCAGATGCTGTGATCCAAAGTGAGTACAAAAGTATCACAAGGAGCAGATAGGGATAGCCAACTTGCTCAAGGATGCTTACAGGTTGGCCAACTCTGGGGCTATCCTGCCCTCTATCACAGATGCCATATACTGTATAAATACCATACCTAATACGACACAGCAACAAAACATGCACATTAATAAATTGAACCTGCGTTCATTTCCTTATGTATCAGAGCTGTACACCCTGAACTACAATGCTAGTTAGCACACAGTAGGGTGTATGGCATATTATGCAACATTGAGTTGTTTAAGTTGGATTAAAGGCTTCTATCTACAGGTTGGGAGGCATTCATTTCAATAGCACATGGATGGAATACACCCAGACTGATTTCAACACTCTGCTACAGTGCACATTCAGTTATCACAGAGAAATTATTTTAGTACACATACACATTAGCAGGGGTTTCCCAGAGCCATTTAGCCACTGTGGGACTTGATTAATGCTAAAACAAGTGTTGCACGCAAACACATGACTAATAGTGTCCAGGCTGCATCTCAGACATGGCCAACAACCCAGGCAGTGCCATTTAAATGCCTGTCTGTCTGCTATCTAGGCTCTCTATTTCAGTGTAGGTCATGCAGACAGATTGTTATTATTTTTCTTTCATTTATGTCCTACTGGTTTTCTTGGTCGTTGTCTTTCTTTTGGTGACTTGTAAATGTTTTCAGGTATGTGGGGTTTGGGACCTGGAGGGATCTTGAAGTTTGTTTATTATTATTTTTAAGATTTTCAATTTTATTGTCTTTTTACAAAAATGGATTAAAACAAATTTCATAAAAATTTAAAGGGCTTATTTCAGCACTGGAATTATTTAAAACTTTATACAGAAGCCTTCTTCAGGCTAAATGGCTAGCATTGTAGCATATTGTGTTATAGCACCACAAGTTTTCGCCCCAACTCATTGTTTATGTTTGAAACACACAAGGATTGTGTCAAGGATGGGTCAATAATGGTTTAAGCTCAAGAGCTCTGTATGGGGAGGAGAAGAGAAGAGTGCCAGCCACTCAGCACTTACTATGGAATGCTGGTTTTAAATAAAGGGCAATTCCGGACACAAATCGAAAAATGTCTTTAAAATAATGCAGTTTTACTTGATTCCACAAACGTTGCAAGAAATGGGATTTAAGGAGGTCAATGGTCTGAGCCAATTAAACTAATAATTTTATAGTTTTATAGAAATGTGGATGGTCAACATGTTAAAGGGACAGACACACGGAGACATACACAACCAAACATAAACACATGTACACACATAAGGCGCTTTTCCACTGCAGGACGCTTCTCAGAATGCATGTGGGTGTGTCGGCTATTTCTGAATGCAGACGATATGCCAGAGTGCTTTGGAATCTGCGATCTTTATAACTACGTCTTCTACATGCAACTGTTTCACAAGAACAATGTTTGTGTAATTAACAGATTAGCCAAAAAAAACGACTAGTACTAGTTTCACTAGACTGGTTGTTCAGACACAGCGACAATCAGCGATCTTTTAGAAATACTGTTTCTATCAGCACAATTGTTCACATGCACAATATTGGTGTAATTAAGAGGTTCACCGGAAATAAATATTCCTTATATGCTTTTGAACCTGGCCAGCAGTTTTTCAGGGCCGCTAAGAAGTACCTACCTCAGGGTAGGTACTTTCGTTCCTGCAGTGGAATAGCACCTATACTGTACACCCTTTAAGAAACCAAGCAAAACACCCACATAAACATGGATGAATCAAACACAGTGTATAAATAACCTGGACTGTACAGTTTACAGTATCTATTCCGTACAGTAGATTAGACTGAATTTGGATTTGTGAACTTGTAGTTATTAATGTAGGACTTATAAATCCTAGGAACGGCCATACATAAATAGCAAAACACACACACAAAATGTGACAATGACATAGCAAGCTTTGTATCACAGAAAACTGACACACAAACTTTGTAGTACCTGATAGAAGAACTGAAGGTTGATGCAAGTGTTTTTGAATTCCCCTTATAGACCAAATGGCACACGCCCACAAACACAGTTCTGTGGTGCGGGCTCTCTCAGTGATATTCAGTTGGCCTTGTGATGTCTTGTTTTGAAACATGACGCTAGCGTCCTGACACACATTCACAACCTTAGCTTTCGCAATGCTGCTGTTTACTGGGCTGTTTCCTACAGGCTGTATGTCACGCTTGATCCCATACCACTCCACCTAAAGTAAATATAATATGTGCTAGCAAATACTAAATGTCAATATAACAAAAAATATCCTTTGAATAATTTATAGGAAGTGACTCCATAAATACTCCATATATAATCAGTGATAAATAGAAACAGTGATAATTGTATATTTGAAGCACTATTCAAGCATTGCTATGTGCTGCCTTAAGGTTCCATAGTGTAGTGGTTATCACATCTGCTTTACACGCAGAAGGTCCTGGGTTCAATCCCCAGTGGCACCGTTTCTAGAGGGACCTATAATAGTCATCTATATTACTCATGGCAGCAAATATGTCCATGGACCAACTAACCTAATACTGCCTTTAGCACATTAAAACAAAGAATGGTCTTAATGTTGTAACCTTTGAAACTGAAACAACCAGCGCATAGAGTGGTCACGCATTCTTGTTATACCAAAGGTAATTTGAGCCTGGCAACTTGACTGTTGATAATCCAATATAAACATGGTTGCTATGCTGTTAAAAATCACTCCATTTATTTGTTCTAATGCATCTATACTGCTACAGCTACAGGAACCTTTTTTGTTATACAGTGGAAAGAAAGTTTGTGAACCCGATGATATGATCTTCTGTATTAATCACTAGAAGAAAATACATAAAATGTCTTGCCACTGCAGTAACAAATATAGTGTACCTGCGACAAAGCTACATATACATTTCCACAAATTCCTGGCACTCTGTTAGAGGTCCTGTTTTTATAGGATTGAGTAGGAAAGTATGATTTTTGCAATAACCGTGCTAAGATAACCAATCTATTGGAACGTGGCTATTTGAATGCACTAATTGCAGTAGAGATGGAGATAATTACAGTAAGACCAATGCCCGAGTGGGCAGCTAGCCACATAGGCTACCTCTATATGGGTCAGTTTCTTTGGGTTTGTCTCTGAGCCCTGAACCAGGACAGTAGAAGGTTAAAGGATTATTTTTAGACTAGCTGTCTGTCACTGGGGTAAACAGGACTGTTGATCTATGTATGTATATAATGTGGAGGTTAGTCGGTAGACAGACTATAGCCAGCCTTAAAATGATGCAGACTGTCTGGATAGTAGCATGTTTATTCATAGGAGAAGGCATTATAGAAGTGTATTTAAAGCAACCCATGCATACCTCCATTGTGATGATTTATTTCAAGCTATATGTAGAGTACAGTAATATTTGGCAGATGGTAGAGGCCAGTTTGCAATATTGTCTCCACTTCTGGGTCCGAGTCTCACTAGAGATGTTTCGGTCATAACCAATTGTTCAAAAGGAACAAATCTTTTCACGTGCTGATTTGTTATTTAAAATATCTCTCGCTTGTTAACATTTTACTGTATTAAGTCTGCTATGGCTTTCCCAGTTTTAAAAGAAATGCTTCTGTATCTAGCATGAGCAAATATTCCTTTGGAGGCGGGCTGTGGGCATATTTAGGGCAATGTCAATGGTTGGGAGAACTGACCCGATTCACTAAAGTAACTCTGACCGAATGCTGTTTCAAGTCTGGAAGTCGAGGAAGAATATATGTATCGTTCAATGAACGAATGACTCATTCACTGAATGAGAGCGGGGCATCTCGGTCATGAGTGACTAGTGACGTTTTAGGATACCAGAAACGTCACTGAACAACATTGTGAGTCTTTAGAACGAATCATTTCATTGAATGGAGTGCAATGACTTGAATCTTTAAAAAGACTCTTGGATAAAAGCGTCTGCTAAAACGACTTAATTGTAACAAATCTATCTGTCTGACCTGATCTGTCTAGCTATAACACACAGTGAAACAGCAGTAGTTCAAAGGTAATGACTGGAGTTTAGATTACATGTCAACCTCCTAATCAGATGAGACATTAGTCACACAGCTAACTATAAATCACAGATATAATTCCGTCTCCACAAATCAGATAATGAATAAAAAACTGGGTTCCAGGCCACTGTTCAGAGTATTAAATAATAATAGATATATGATGTATCATCTTTTGTATTAATATATATTGGATGTGATCAAAAATGTAAGATGAGTCAATTTACTCTCAGCCATGATTAGAGCTGGTCGAGTTCTCTAAATGCTAAGGAAAGGCGCTCAATGCTTCCTTTCTTATCTCCTTTAGCGTAGGGTACACTGAACCAGCCTTTACGAAAAGGAAAGGCAATAATGCCGTCCCACAATTCCTTGAAAACAAACAATTAACATTCTCAATGTGACAGCCATTTCATTTAACCTTTGTGACTGGTAGCCTATTTTCCTTTTTTCCTTTGAATTCCAACCTTGGTAATGAAGTAATATTTTTCACCAAGTTGTCCACGTATATACAGTATAGCCTGCATTAAAACAACACGGTAAGAACGCACGGGGCGTTCTATCTAAGATGCGCTTTTAGTAGTCCATCTTTGCAAACATTGTAGTTTCACCGCGTCAGACCCACGTCAATAACGTCTACCGTCGTGTAATTATGTAGTATAGTGTAGTGCAGCGGGAGTCTCTTAGCACTGCGCTTGCCTTTTCCTAAGTACATCGAGGTCAAGGAAAAGTGGCTAGGAAAAGACATAGGATGTCATTTTTTGACTATTCGACTGCAGCCACGGTCTGTTAAAAAGAACATCACACGTTTGATCCTATAACCATCTTCCAATCGATCAGTCTAGTCATGTGACCTCTTGCGATTGGTTGAAACATACCCTTCTTTAAGTTTTAATACCATTTTAATTTTAATAATCATTTTCCAAATCGACCACAAGTAACTGGTGGCCATTAACAGTACTGCATCTTAAGCCTTCCTGATTGGCATCAACAGTCGAACACAGGTGCATGGGCTTCGTCTAATCACGTGTCTTCAATTTGTATCATAACAATGTGGCGTTACAAATGTACTCTGATATGATGCATGCATACACTGCTCAAAACAATACTCGATACACTCTGCCACTTTAACTTGTCTTGTAGAATGGTGAGCTACCAGAGCGCCTGTGTCCTTTAAGACCTTCTGACCAGAGCCCGATTGCAATTGGTAATCCCCACCCAGTACCATATGACCTGCCACTCTCTGGTGCCTTTCTGGACGAGGAGGGTGAAGAAGACCGTGTGGATGAGGAAGAGGGGGACAGGAGAAGGAGAAATAGGAGAAGAGATTTGCCGGGGTGTAATAGGAGGCTGTCATCCCAGGACCTCATAAACAACAGAGAGCAGGGCCAGAATCAAGCAGACCAGGTATGACTCCAACACAACACAAGAGAACAAACCACAGTAGAACAGGATAGAATTCTGATGTTTGACTTCTACACCAAAATGGTGTACATTTGAGAATGTATTTTTTTCATTAGCGTGCTTGGTTCTTGGGTCGTGAAATCCTCCACATTTCGACATTTTGTACATCTCTTCATCCAATAGACAGCTGTGGTCTATCCAGACACAAATGAAACATTCAGAAGGACACAAATTTGAAAAAACTGAACTTTTTAGCTTTTGGAAAAACGTTATTTTCTTACTTACGTATATACTGTATTTGTGCTGCAGTCTAGGTTTAGATTTAATTATATGCACATTAAAGGGGTAAAAAAAAGTGAACAAACATACATAAAAGGTTTTAGAAAACCCATGGAGAACCACACCTTGCTAAATGACAGATCAATACACCCCCCCTATTGGACTCAAACAGTCAAGACTGGATGTGTCTCAAGTAAGCTAGGAACTAAGTTGTGTTCTGACCTGCAACACATATCAATGGACACATACTGTAGGCACTCGTATCCACTGTATTGTGCGAGCATCCTTCAAGCTTGGAATCTGAGCTTGTGGCGTCTTCTGTAATTGCTGAACAGCTGCCAGCTCAGCAGAACCAAGCCCTGTAACTGGGGGTGGCATGTTAGGGCAGGTGCCACCTGATATTAGCCTTCTCTCACACCCAGTGTAAGCTTTTAACCTGTGACGAGTATGGGTGTTTCTGTGCATGTGTTCAAGTGTGGTGAAAAAAGCAAAAGCAGGCATGATTCAGAAGTATAGGTGGTCTGTTGTGAGTGTGTGTATGTGGGCCTGCGTACAAGCGCTCATACATAAATGACAGTTAGTCATTTGGCAGATGCTTTTATCCAAAGCTAATGGGATTAAGCAGCTTGCTTAATGTTGCTTACAAATGACAGAAAATAGATACATATAGAGTATAACTTATTACATATATTAGTAGCCTGGATAATAGACCTATACAATAGATTGAATTGTACCCACAATGCCATGTGAGATTTTGTTAACTGAGCGATACTAGGCCTACTACCAGTGACAGATCGTTGATATTGTGTCATTTAATGACAAGGTTGGTACATGATTCAACCAACCATTCAATCAACCAGAGAAATAAAAGTGATTTGCTGGTATTTTCTTTCTATTTCTCTTTCACTCTGACATTCTCTCTCACATCATTTTTTTCTTGTACACACGTGTACACAGTATTTTCACTTGCTTTGCGCTCTTTCCTCTAGTTTCTTTTTTGTTCCTCTAGTTTCCTCGCTCACTGTTTCTGCTCTTCTAAGGTTCTATATATTTAATTTCTCATTCCAGACCTCTTTCTCTCTTCAGGAGTGCCTGTGGCTGTTGGAAGAAACGTTTCCTGTCACACATGAACCACAGGTACCACCCTTCCAGTCTATTGGGTACAATTCTGAATTGCTGTTCACTCTATTCTAGCATAGAGTGCTGTAGTCTCTAATTGTAATGCTGTCTGTCCTGCTCTGATGTCTCCCAGCTGTGTGATGAGGTCCTGGGTGTGAGCGGTGGTGAGGACGACCCTGAGAGTCTGACTCCAGGCAGCGAGCCCCCCCTGTCCCCTCTCATCCCAACTGACCGTCCCTCACTCGCCCGGGAGCTCCAGTGGCAGGACCTTTTGGCTATCATGGAACCTCAGGTAGAGGGACTTAGATTGTAAGGTAGATTGACTCTTACTCAGGACATGCATACTTCATGGGTGAATGTTTGTAAAATGTGAAGTTGAATTATGTAACCTTTACACATCTAGTGGCTTAGCGACAATGTAAGAAGTTCATCTGATGATTATCAGTGGGAATGAGGTGTCTAATGATAGTACCTTCTCAATTCAAAGAACTCTACCAACAGTATAATACTGGCTATTTAAAAATGAAAGGTGCTGTGGGTAGGATTTAGGGGTATTTCCTTAGTGTCATTTCTTAGAAATACCACATCTGTCAGCTATCAGTGAGTGAAATGCTCTGTGAGAATATCTTCTCTGGTTGAGAGCTCCTGCCTCTATATATAATAGTCGATTTTTGATATTTGACGGCACCCGAAAGAATTCTGACCAATCAGGGCCTTCCTTTTCCATGATTGGTCCGGCGAATCTACCATGACAGTAAATCACATGAATGGGCGCACACAGCTACAACTCCAGAGGGAAGGAGCAGAGGAGGGGGGGGGGGGGGGG
>JAODLI010005701.1:0-28458 GCA_027575585.1 Percopsis omiscomaycus | reverse complement strand
TGTGTTAAGAGATGAGTGGAGATAGTGAAAGTGAAAGCAATATTAAAAATCAGAAGTTAAAAGGCGCACGAGAGAGAGAGAGAAAGAGAGAGAGGCGGAATTGGAAGGGAGGAGTCGTGAATATGACACGTCTCAAGTTAGAGGGAACTGCGTTCTACTCTGCTGTTGCTCTTAGCAACACAGTCTGAAGGAGAGAAGAGTGGAATTAAAGGTGCTTCGCATTTTTGTAAACTAAGTTACTGAAAATTATGCTTGGGAAATTAGGCCAAATGTACTTTTATTGGCTTAAATGAGTCGAGAAGGATGCAATATGGTGTCAAATTCAACCAGGCAGGCATTCATAAGACCACGTTTATTTAATTTTAAAATGTTCTGCATGATAGAAAATGCAAACAAAAAAAATCTAGTGAAGTCAGGCTTATGCAAATGTAGACATAGCAGCATGCTCATGTATTGTGTTTTACATTGCAATATACAGTACGTAGATGTGGTGAAGAAGGCAGCAAAACATTAATGTATTAATGGTACACTCCTCAGTTTTGTTATAGTGCCCCCTAACTGCTCATATTTTGAAATAAAATTGTTTGCCAAATGTGACTGTAGGGTGAGGGGTAGAGAACAGTGTGAGCCTACAAGATTTGCAAGAGGAGGAGTAGAGAGGAATGCAAGCCACTCAGCGCGTGCTCAGAGTTTTAAACTAAGCGCTGGATTCTAACACAAGAGCAATTGCGGGCACAAATCTAAGTTAAGAAGCAATGATGATTTTATTTTATTAATGTCTTACAGGACGTCAAATGAAAGAGCATATACAGTGAATAAACAAAATAATGGTCAAGCACACAACATGAATTCAGAAACATTTTATTTAATCAACCAACCAACCTTTGGTCAACCTCAGCTGAAAGGACAAATAAAAAGTTTGGAGATTTAGGTTCCAAAAATAGAACAAACCGGTATCAATCAAATAAAGTCACAATGACACCGCTGACAAAATTCTGCAAGTAGCCAAATTGAATGCTTTAAAAAATATCTTTATTCAAAACCCGGATTCTCTGCATCTCATGAGCTGATAATTAAAGCCCCACTCGCCGTTTTTGATCTTGTTGTATTTTATTTTTAGAACTCATCATCATAATACACCGTATTAATACATAGAAGCACTTGCATGTAAACTGTCACGATTGGTGTGCACAGGTGCACTCCGTGCACGCTCCGTGTCTCCCCTCCTGGCTGCGCACCTGCGGGGGATTAGCCCCACACTGGTGCGCCTTCTTAGTTAATTATGGATACTATATAGTTTCCCCAACAGCACTAGTCATTGTTGGACTGTTAAGTTCAACTGTAATTTATGTTTTCGTATTAAATGAGTGTACGCATAAAGCGTATTAAATTATGCTTTATACGTACACTCATTCCACGCTGGTCAGCGTTGTTCCTCTGGCTCGCGCTTGGACTCGCCTACTCCCCACACATCATTACATAAACACACACATTTGACTAACCTTACCTTAAGTCATTCTATTGGAGATTAAACAAAGGTTTTATCATTAAATATAAGGTTATTATATCATTAAAATATAACACAGTATAATTGACAATATAATTAAAGGGTATTCTATAATTATAATATAACACTCTTTCTCATTAGTGACAATGTCACTGACATCTCTGTTTAGATGCTTACAGGTAGAAGCTTCAAAGGATTTAATAATAGGCCTCCCCTGAACTGAGATCTCACTATTGCCTCACACTCCAACTGAGACAAAGAGTGTGAAGACAGTTAAATGATTATATCTGAGTTTTCGGGTGGGGTGGTGGAAGGAGCTACGCAAGCGTGTGTTTGCGGTGTCACTTTTCTTTAATAAACATTGAGCGGGCGGTGCCCGCCCACAGGGTCCTTGTTTTCGAACACCTTTTGAAGCCTAGCGGCGAACTTCTCAATCTGTTGAGCTATAGCGCATACCCAGCACAAAGGACTGTTATAACACAGTGAGTCACACACACACACACACACAGACAGACAGACAGACAGACACAGACACAAACAGAGACAACACAGACAGACAGACAGACACAGAGACAGACACACACAGAGACAAGACAGACACAGACACAGACACACACAGAGACAAGACAGACAGACACACACAGAGACAAGACAGACAGACACACACACAAAGACACAGACAGACAGACAGACAGACAGACAGAGACACACACACACACACACACTGACAGACTGTTTGTCTGTCTCACTAATGCATGCACAGTGAGGGAAGATGAACAGAAAATCTTTATGCGCATCTCTCTTGCTCACACGCGCGCGCGCACACACACACACACACACACACACACACACACACACACACACCTTTCATGGCAGCTCCATCGCGTCATCCATTTGTGACGCCAAAGTGATTGGTGAAATTTAGCTGGATGATAATTCAGTGTGTGTGTGTGCCTGTGTATGTGTGCCTCCTCAAACACACACACGTACCCATGCAGCAGTGGCTTATCACTCAGCCTTATGGAAGATCATCTTCTGCTTGTGGGAGTGGCTTTAATAAATAGACGGGCTAGGGGGGTTGGCTGGGGGTTTGATCACATGATCTGACCCTAAACATACGGTGAAAATGAACCGTGGCATTGAGCCGATTCTCCCTTTTCTTCATTCCCTTGTTTTGCGTGGGTTTAAGTAATAACCCAACAATGGATGACAGATCAGGAACCCGTAGGAGTCTGTAATCCATAGTCAAATCTTTAGGCTATTTATCCATGCGGTAACACCATATTTGGTATTTCTTGCCCGTCTTATCTTACAATGTGTAGTTATATCACGTATGAATCATGATTTCAATCCTACACCCCCCCCCCCCCCAAACACTAAAATCAAAGGACAGGAAGGAAACAAAATGCACCATCTACAGATTACATACAGATATTACAATTGCTTTATCTGATTGGTTTAATTAGTGGCAGGTAACATGCAGTGTATGTGTGTGTGTATGGCAAGTGACCTCACTGGGCCCTAATGCACCATATATTATTTTTCAATCTGTAGATTGCGCTATCCCTCTGTTATTAGTGTTTGGTTAGCCATTAAATACCTTTGACTTATTATGCATGTTCCTCTTTCAGTAGATGTTGTAAACAGGATATCTTATGTGATATATCTGTCCCAAACAAGCATTTTCCCCTCTCGTTAAGTGGAGAGGCTCAGTGAGAGAAATGTGTCAGTTACCCATCATTCAACTGGTTTCCCAGCCTGGCCTGGCCTGAACCACAGGTCAGTACGAAGGAAGTTGCTGGGAAAGTGACTTGTGCCAGCTGATATCAGGGATATTCCTGAATAAAAAAAAACACACACACACAAAACTACACACATACACTCAAGTAAAAAAGACACATACTCAAAAACACACATACACACACATCGCACACACACAGACAGAGATCACTGACTCTTTGTATTCCCACGACTTCTGCTACCACAGTCCAATGGTAAAGCTACAGTAGAACATTCTGGACTAGAAGGAGAAGACAATGGTTTTGCCCTAGTTTCGAAACAGAACAGTAATGAAACCTGGGACTCTACCCTTCTAAATCTGACAAAACATTACAGTTGTGTTCAATTGCTAACATGCATTGATCAAAACTAAAGTCACATTGTCAAAACTCTTCACAGAAGAAGAAGAAGAAATAAACAGAAGTGTGTGTGGATAATTTTTCATTGCTTTCACACGAAATATATTCAATGACCACGTTCTCCAAAATCCATAAACTCTTTTCTCATTCATACTGCACCACCTACAAAACACTATATATTTGCAGCACATTTTTCAAATGCTAACACACTGTCTCCAAAATGGTTAAAAACACATTCAAAAGAGAATGATGGTGAATGTCCTGCATTTCTGCAGGAACCAAATTGGAAAATATAGAAAATCTTAGCAGAAAGTTTACAAATATTTATAACTGATTGTCATTTCAGCTGAAAGCCTACGCAAGTGTCCTGTTTTTAGTCTTGTTACCAAACAAACAAAAGGGGACGGCTTCCGGATGATTGACAGTAGTTTGGAAACATGGTTCAAGGAAGGTTGGTGGGGACAGAAGAGTGGCAGGGTTGGATGAGACATTCCAGAAGATACTTTCCAAGATGCATCACCAGAGAAGACGCAAGATGTGATGTTGATGAGAACTTGTGGCCAAATGCAGGAGAGGGAGACCTTCACAGTACTGTACAGTATGAGTGATTATACATGTTGTTGATGTTTTTATTTTGAATTTTAACAAGTACATTACTACATGAAAAGATATAGAAAAAATAAAGGATAATGCTGCATTTCTGATTCATTCTTGTTACGTACTGTATACGTTAGTACAGTCAATAAAGTGAAAAGGTGTTATTCTTATTCTTTATTAAAATAGTGATTTCTGTGAAAAATCATTCAAACTTCAAAGATAAAACGTAATCATTAATATAATGCTTCCTGTTTTTAGTGTTTTTGAGGTCTGTGTGTTATGAGTGAAAATGTGTGCATTCTGAGTGAGAATTGTTGCCAGTGTTGGGTCGAACAAGTGTTTTAATGGTTTGAGTGAGTTCTGGAGGTGAGATCAACTGCTTGGCCATGATGCATGTTGGTAATGTGGAGTGAATGAAGAGTTTTGAAAAAGTGGCTTCAGTACTGACCGATGCTTGTTAGCAATTGAAAAAAACTGTAAATATACCAATACTGTATCTAGGCCACTTGCAGTGAATTTGATGTGTGCAGTAATTGGATATTTTTCATCTGTCGTATCTTGCATGTAAATATCACACCATCAATATAGGCTCTGTCGGCAGAATTTTATCAGCACCAATAAGAAGCAGTAAAGGTCATGAATGATAGCACTGCGACTCTAGACATTAGCCGGCATTGTGTGTCCTTAACAGTTTATTCCAGGGTTATTTAAATGGTTCTGCTCATTCCCGGACCCGGCCCTTTTTAGATGCTGGTTCTAAACGTTGTTTCCGTTTTCTTCCCTAATCTGTTTGCATGCAGCGTGTGGTGCTCTCGCTGGTGTCAAACATGAAGGATTTGGCTCCTAAACTTGGAGCTGCTTCTTTACCTTATTTTCAAAAGGAACAGCAAGCTTTTTTTTGTTGCTGTTTATAAAACGCAATTCAGATAATATTATCGGGTAATATTATTGTGGTTTCATGTCACCCTTTAGGCTAATTAAGATAACAATATTCTTCTAACTAGCTACTGCTAGCCTACTGCTTGGCTTATGGTGGTATAGACTGGTATTAGCTACTGGCGAGGAGATGTTTATTGTGAGTTAAGATGGTAGACTGATTACTAATGAGAAACTAAATCTGAAAAATATACCAGCAATTCCTCCATCTATCTCGTTGTCATGACCCCGCCGGTTCCCCATTTTTGTCCTGTCATTCCTATTTCCCCATTGTCTATTCCATGTTTCCATAGTGTGTCTACCTTGTACCCATGTGTTCTTCCAGGCCCCTCTTTTGCTCCGCCCTGCTTCCCTTGTATGGCCCTTCCTGGTTTCCCCAATCACCACCCTCACCTGTTTCCCGTTCCCAAACCGCTGCCTGTTTTTTTTTAGTTAATCAACTCTTGAGCATCACTCCTGCCTACCTGCTTGTGTCTGCGCCTGGATCAGATGATTGATTGGTTGAATAGGGTATATTTATGGTAGTACAAGATTTAAAAAAAATACATATTTTTCTTTTCCAGAGATTTAATAAACTTGGTGATGTTGACGTAACAACAATCTAGTATTACACCGAACGTTGCCCTACCGAATATATACTGTGGCTTTGCGAGGGAGTGTTTTGAAGAGCTGCACTGCAGGCAGCAGATTAAAGATGCAGGGAGAGAATGGAGAATGAGGCGCCAAGAAATAATCTGCCGCATCAAAATAAACCGTACATGCGAACACATGTGCGCTCGCATGCTAGCGCGTGTGCCCCCGTCCTCGGGAGTTGTCCCTTCTGTGACATTTGGAAAGGGAAAGTGGAACGCGAAGCACACACGCACACACATACACACACACACATACATGCGAGTCCTGACCTCCACACCACCAGGTGTCAGCGGGGCCCCCCTACACAGAAGCTCAATACTCAGATTAGCATGAGAAACCAGGATTAGCGCAGTCCTGCAGAGTATGGACACACACACACACACACACACACACACACACACACACACACACACTTACACATTTAACCTGGCTGTCCTTCCGCACATCAACACACACACCCCATACAAACTTGGGGTGTGTGTGTGTGTGTGTGTGGTTTAACGAACACACACATAGATACGCACGCACGCACACACACATACACAAACACACACTGCTGTTCCTCATTTCTGATCCTCTTTGAGGATCTTGAAATGAAAGCGTGGACAAACAGAGGGGCACAGTTTGAGATCCTGAACTAACAGCCAATAAGATAAAGGTTGATGTGATTAAACCAAGAGTGGAGTCAATTCTCTCTCTCTCTCTCTCTCTCTCTCTCTCTCTCTCTCTCTCTCTCTCTCTCTCTCTCTCTCTCTCTCTCTCTCTGTGTGTGCGTGTGTGTGTGTATTGTGACGACAAATCCACATAAAAGAGGACAATCATGCTTCTGTAACATCTGCGTTTGCCTTCAGGATCAATGAAGGTATTATTTTCTTATCGGAGCGCGGCTGATCTGATCATATCTTAATGTCACATTATCATCATATCAGATCTCAATGCACCTTTCCCACTATAGGAACGACAACATAATACATTGGTGAGATCATCGGATAAAGCCCTCGTTCTATCATGGGACGAGCTACGCTCACACTGTGGGGGTCACGTTAGTTTTTAATGCGGACCATATCTGATGACAGCATGATTGCCTTCATACTGACCTCATATATGTGTCCTAAATCAGATTATGGCATTCACATTGCTCTGAAAAATGATGCAACTTTATAGTGATCGTGGCCTAATTCTGCAACGAGAAGAGAAACGTATATGGGGAAAAAATGCCTAGGCAACAACCCTCCGCCCCATCCATGTGTATGAAGTCTTATATGACCATGTCTCTCTAGCTATCCCACAAGAGCCCCTTCAAAGTTCTTCAAAGCAACTCCTGGTTCCTATATGACTAATAACAGATACAGCTAGACTCCGCTTCATTGGCCAGTGCATGTTCTGTGTTCCATCAATCACACCCATAAGCTGAAGTCAGATTTTGTGGCGAGGCAAAAATCTCTGTGGTAAAAAGAAGTATCTTAAATAAAGCTGTTGAAGACTGGCGAGGTTTTGATAGTGACAGGATGTTAGACATCTGTCTCTGCTATTCCAGAGGGTTCTGCCATAATCCTTTTTCACTCTTCCCGCTCTCTTTGTGTATCTATGTAAGCATACTGTGTTCTACCATGTCGGGAATTTCAGATACTTCAGGGGCCACTATAAAGGTTTTGTAAAGGTCTGCGGTTTAGATACAGTCCACAGATTGGGGTCATTACACAGGACTGGCTTTTTCTTCTTCTATTCTCCTCTGACAGCCTGAATGGCTGCAGCTTTCCTCTGTGGATGACTCACTCACTGGGGCCGAGTGACAATAACGTCTTTCTACTGCCACCTTGTGGCTAATAGTATTAAAGCATTTTATGCCATAACGAGGCTCCATTTGAAGGAAGGAATGGATTAGACTACAGTGCTGTGTTTTATTTTAATGCCACAAAAGGAGAAAACATCAATTCTGAAATTCTTCCTAAATATTTTAATGCCAGTATTGCACATACTTAGAATCCTAATCTTTTTTTAAACTGCATAGTCATATTGTCTGCCAAGAGGTTGTACTGGCCAGGTTTGTCCAGTATTGTTTTAATGATTTCCTGCTGAAAAACCTTTGAATGCGGTTCTCACTAACCTGGATGTCATTACTCATATCGAGCGTTTCCTTTTGACAACACAGGACGAAGAAGGGGATACTGAGAGACACCTTTACCCTTGACACATGATGCTCATGAGCGCTACATTGACTCAACACAAACTCTATTCATTATACACTTCTGTTTTGAATGTTTCCCAAGATGAGGCACTTCCGGTTTCTACGGTTCTCAGAGTTCAAGAGCAGTCATACCCGGACACACCTGGCCTGCTTTGGGAATACTTCTCAGACAATGTAAATAAAAATGGCTGTGTGTGTGTGTGTGAGTGAGAGAGAGCATGGATTACAGTAGTTTCATTTCATGCACAAACAGGTGTTGTGTACGGTTGTGCATGCCCACACACACACAAACACACACACACAGAATTATGAGAAAGCCTCTGTACAGTATGTGTGTGTGTGTGTGTGTGTGTGTGTGTGTGTGTACAGTGCAGTGTGTGTCTAGAAACACTGTGTGATAACCTTCACCTACAGCACTGCATGTGTTTGAGTGTGTTGTGCGTGTAACTGAAGACTGTCACACAGTGACTCTACACATGCACACACACACACACACACACACACACACACACACACACACACACACACACACACACACACACACACACACACAATAATAAGCTTCTAATCTTCATAGGTGCGGAAAAACGTATGAGGGGGCAGCACTGAATTTTTACTGGCTTATAAATAGGACATGTCGACTACAACAATGAATCAAATTTATTCTCAAGCGCCATGGTGACAGCTTGGCTCTAATTGGCCTCGGCTACATCCCGTCTGAGCTAGGCTGTAGCTCGTGAAGCTACAATTGATCTAATAGCGAAATCGAGCCATCCGAAGTGGAATAATTTATGTTCATTACTTCACAAGTCACATCGTTCTCTGATGTCTTGAAAAGTCTGGAAAACTCTCTCTCTCTCTCTCTCTCTCTCTCTCTCTCTCTCTCTCTCTCCCACTGTGCTGTGACTGAACAGTGTAATTCATTCATTATGGATAAAGCCCTAAATTAGGTTAGCAGATATTGAATCATTCATGTGGACTCTCGTCTTTGACCGGCCTGTTGAATCATTAATTAGCAGTTTTGGAAATGCTAATTCCTCCTATGATCTTTGCATCTAAACGTGGCTCAAGATAAAGAATTTTTTTTTTTAATGTTCACAGTTTTCGTACCTGTACGCAGGGACTTCACTGTAGTACTTGTCAAGCAAAAACTGAACACAAGTATTAGCCTATTATTATACAGACAACCAGAATAATACATACATGCTTTTTTGTAATTTATTTATTTGTCCGTGTCATAGAACAGTGTTTCTCAAATGGGGGTAGAAGTACCCCTAGGGGTGCTTGAAGGTACTGCAGCAGGTACTTAGTTTTTCCGAATTGCTAAAACACTAAACCCCATTCTCTGAAACAAATTGTCAGTGGCCTAAACTAATTTGTCTAGTAAATCACTCTTTTGGAAAAACCTTTATTAAGTTCACATAGTCACACACGTTTTGCAAAACTTTTTGCAAAACTCTAAAGACATTCTCACCCACTAGAACACATTTTGCACTTTGATGCAAGTGGTCAACACGTGTGGCAAAAGATATACACAACTACAACACAATTGTCATCGTTTGCACACATCTACTCAAAACTGTTCCCACTTGTTTTCTAATGATGTGATCAAAACAATTGTTCAGGATATAAGCCAGAGTGCACAGGTGAGTTGAATGTCTATGTCGTGGTTTTGGGACAGTGTCAGCTTTCACCAGCAATTCATAAATGTTTGCCTTCCACCATACAGCCCTTTCCCCCACCCAATAGAAGAGTTTTTCTCTGTGTGGCTATGGAAGGTCAATGTCTGAAACCCATGTACCAGGGAAAACCACTTACAGGCAATGGAATTGGCCTTTGGTGACATAGGTGTGGAGTGTTGTCAAGGCTGGATCCAGAGGGATTTTCCCCCGTTGTCTGGCAAGGGGCAACGTTGTCTGTGGACAAAGTCCTTTTTCCGGACCGAGCACAAAGACGTGATGCTGAGGCAGAATAATTTTTCTTTGTTCTTTGGGCTTTTGCAGTAGGACTATTATATTTTTACAGTGCTGAATATACAGACATTCAATACTGTATTACTTGCAGTTTGTATAATATAGCCTACAATATATACATTGTACTAAGTTGCGAATATTAGGCTATGCTTTCTTTGAAAATGTAAAATGCGTTTAATCTATACAATACAATGTTTTTCTGTAACTACATGACCTAGATGCTGTGTTCTCTATTTTCTGATGTAGTGTCTAATGAATGCTCTGTAGCGTTTATATATTGACTGGCTGTGTGCAAGCATTGCTTGATTTTGAGCATAGATCAAATGGTTTTGAGGCGATAGTTTGATTTTGCCAGAAGAGGTTTTGTGAATGTAATTTGACAATTTGGGTTGGGTTTACAGTTTTGAGAAAATGGATGAACGTTTCAAGAAATGTGTCTTAGCAATTTAAAAGCTGTAATAGTAATTACTGTAATATAGTGATCATTTTCAAAAAAATGTCTATGTAAATAGGCCTATTATTAAGCTGTTAAATGTCAGTTGTTCAATGTTCCTGGAGCCATCAAATAGTCTCACTCTCCAAATTTTGTAATTTCATTTAACATTTAAAATGTAATAGTCCTCTTACATCATCACATCTTAAATTTGGTTGTATTTCTTTATAAAGTTATACAAAAATGATGTTCCACTCCAAGGGGTATGTGTTTTGGGAAATAATTGAAAATGGGTACAGAGGCCAAAACTGTTTCAGAACCACTGTCATAGAAGAATGAGAATAGTTCTTTGAATAATACACACAATAGATTTACTAATGTGTAACATTTAACTACACACACGCACACAAGCGAGCACACACTCACGCACGCACAAAATCACGCACAAACACATCCACACACACTCCAGAGGTTAAGCTAATGTTTTTTAATATTAGCAGCTTCTGTTGCGGACATTAGTCACTGCACACTATATGAACACGCACAGATGGCAGCATTACAGTATAATCTTGTCTTGTATAATAGGTGGAATTTTACACACACAAAATTTTTCTTTACGTGGAATTCCGTGGAGCAAACTGAATCAAACCACATACTCAGTACACACAGTATTGCCACATCTGGCTTGCACACAAAAGGACACAAATTCCCTCATGACACATGCATAACACTTAAAATATGTATACCTAATAAAGCTTGTATGACGCTAGTACAAGCCCCATAGGGCTGTATGTGCATCCACCATACATTTAGTGTAGTGTTTCTATGAAGCTCACCTTAACTGTGATCCTTTCCAAACATCTCTCTACCATATAACCACAATATAAAATATCAATATCAAACATGGATTTAAAGGTGCACTCTTTGATTGTGGTATAGTGGCCCCTGCCCCCAGCTCACCGTATATTTGAAACACATTTGGGCAGGAAAGTGCACATGGTTGTGGGGGGAGGGGTAGAGAAAGGTTTGAACCTAGGAGTGCTGCATGGGAGAGGAGTAGAGAGGAGTGTCAGCCGCACAGCACTAAGGGGAGGGAGGGGCACACCCTCAAACAAAAACAACAAAGTTCTTGTAATACTGATTCACTGATTGAGTGAAAGTCTGATATTTTTTCTTTATATATCAGAAACAGTACACGTTTGTGATTTATTCATGTTTCAAACCAAGCACGCATGGTATAAAACATCTGGAAGTAAGTGAGTCTTCTGATTTATTGTTTGCGCTGATTTGAAAGAAGGTCAAGCCCAAGGCAGTCTGACTGATGGGGGATGCCGAAAATTCCTCATCTCCCTAAATAAAAGAAACTCAATGTTAGAGGAAATCGCAAACAAAGCAGAAGTCCTACAATATTATTTCTATAGTGAGTGTAAGGCAAAGCCATTCTTTCAAATGTATGATGAGATATGACTTATCTTGACTTATACGCAAACTGATGTCTGTGATAAGATACATATATAAATTTAAAGCAATTAGTATTATTATTAGAATGTAGGTTAATCTTGCAACGCATGTTAAAATAGGGTAAAATTCACTCATTCACAAATTCACAATAATACAAATACCTTAAATGAGTCTGGCCTGAAATTATCAGAATAAGCTATTCAGTAACACAACTGTTCTGACAAATCTGTTAAAGCTTTGTAGATAACTAGTAAATATTTAATTGTATGCTACCTTCAATTATGACTATTGAGTCAAAATAAATTGCCTGTGAACCAGCAAAATTACACCAAGGAGCATAATTCCCTGTTGTACAATCTCACATTGTCACAGACAATCACCAAAATCATCCCTTACCTTAAAGCAATAATAAATCATGTATATAGGAAAACTGAATTGAACGTAATTAAAAATGTGGACCTGGAAAATGGAAATTCAGAGAGTTTGCAATGTCAAAAAGTTCACCTTTATCCTCTCAGATGCAGTGTTTAATGAGAGTTGACAGATGGTTTTTAAGTTAAAACCTCTATATTCTGAATTCTAGTCTCAACCAATGAACTGAACTATTTTTCTCTACCAGCAGGCATACAGTTAGATCTCTCTAATCTAGACCACCCTTATGTTGCCATCTAGTGGTAAAACAGGGCAAAAGACCGGATAGCATTTTGTGTAATTCATAATGTGTATGCAATAAACAGTATTAAATACATATAAAGGGTTTATTTTGAAAGGTTTTGTAAACTAACTCATGTAACTCATGTAAACTAACCTCTTTGATCCATCATAATACACTGCTATGTTTTTTATTTATTTATTATGTGATGGTGCTTTTGTTATTGTTAATCTTTCATACAAAAATTGAGATATAGCACTATATTAGATAGTTATGTCGTCATTCAATACTGGCACATTTCGCACTGTACAGTTAGTAGAATCTTTTAATTCTATGACCTATTTTTACTATCTATCAAAAATGAGCGCCTAATTCTTCTCAAAGTCACTTTGAGTACTGTTGGTGTATCGAGGCACTCTTCCATTGTGAGATTAATTCTATTGTCTGTGGGGGGACAGTTCTCCTTATCGCCAGTAGGTGGAGGCTTATACGCGTTAGTCCGAGGATCCAAGGATCCTCTGTCGACATTCGAAAAATCGAACAAGGGACCAAGAGTAGTATGGCAAAATGAGCTGGCAAAATGACATTGTTAGTTAAGGATAACTGTAGTTAAGAAGGAAATCTGGTACTATGTACCAGTGAAGATCTGCTTTAGGCGTGAAATTGTTCATGGTTTATAATCAGCAAACATTGGTACCTGAGGACGGAAACAGGAACAAAATCTACGATTAAGGTATTTTGTGTTAACGTTAGTCATTAGCTAAGCTAAACCAGCTAGCAAGCTAACAGTTGAGAACTTCTGACGTCAACTTTATGCCACTTATGTGGTATCCAGAAAAAGAAAGATTTAGTGCCCTTATTTAAAAATATTAGTTATATGTCGTTAAGTTAGTACGCAAGCCAAAAGGCGTGCAGAATAACGTTACCTGCCAGCTATATGGCTGCAACATTCCTGGTACCGTAGCCAACAACCTACCTCGAAATGTTATGCTAATACACTTTCTGAACTTGTTTCTGATGTTCATTCAATATAGTGGCACATTTTATTGTTTATTTTGCGTTAACTAATTCAAATGAAGTTGGATAGTTAGTCATTAATTCACTCGGAATCCCCCCAAAGTTACAGTTTGATCATTTAAAATACTGTGACCAGTTTTCATGACATTTGCCTATAACCCAATAAACACCTGGAGACTGCTGGTTTAAATACAATTTTTGTTAGTGTAACTATACTGCTACCAAAACAAATAATTATTATTTACTAATGATTAAAAAAAACAACGAATTGACAAGTTACACTTTTCCGTGAAACTACAATATGTGTGTGTGTGTGTTGTCAGGATGGATCCAGCCCTGCTGAGGGAGAGAGAACTCTTCAAGAAGAGAGCTCTGTCCACACCGGCTGTCGAGAAGAGACCATCTGCTACAGAGTCCCATAAGAAGAAGAAGGCCAAAGTAGACAAGGAGGGCTCTTCAGGGTCCAAACACAATGCAGGTGAGTCTAGTGGGCCGCATCTTAGATTTGAAATTGACACTGTTTCTTCTGACTGTCAGGGAAGGCCTTCTTTTTTTTAATTTGTTTTTTAATTTTGTGAAGGTATTTTTGATCGGGACTATTCACGTGCACCTGCGCGTTTTACCAATTTACTTGGACACATAAACGCAAACAATAATTATACTCTCGTCTTCTTGTTTTGCCGTATGTGGTCACTATTTTCAAATAGGAAGGTTGTAACTAAACAAAATCTGTCAGCATATACCTTATTTGCACAATACATGAATGAATAGATGTATGGCACACTCTGTTTTTTATTAAACTAAAGTAATGCACAGTACACCTGCGGCTTTGTGATTTTATGAACGTTGGAGGTTAACACTAATGGGAAAGTGATTGTCCTCAAACACATTTTCATAATGTATAACAATAATAAAGAAATGGCATATTACATACAAAAATAACACCCATTAGACTGCTGATAACTTTGTACAACACTTACAACATGTAATGATATTTTGTTATTTAACATACTTGTTCAGAGATAAAGGTTTTAGAATACATTTTATTTCAGTAAGGGGGCGCAACCATACTGTTGTGACCGTTTATCGGGCATGTTGTGTTAAGGCAAATGACAGCACACATTGTGTCCTACAGCACTTGGTTGTTTACATCATAATATACATTACAGCACCTAAACACACGGACGACTAGTACATGGTGAAATTGTGAGCTTAAACATGTATGGTGTAATATTCATCTTGGTTGATGATTAGATGGTTTATGTCAATTAAGCCCCAGAGGTGGCCTACCTGTAAGCATCCTTGAGCAAGATGCCTAACCCCTATCTGCTCCATGTAATAGCATCATGTAATTGTAAGTCGCTTTGGATAAAAGCATCTGCTAAAATGACCTAGTTGTAACTAGCTGGTGCTGTTATTAAACCTTACTTGTGATGTCCGTTTCTAGACGGCTTTTTCTGAATATGAAGGAGTATGCTCATGATTTGGGTTTTAGGAGCATGTATTTAGTGCATTTGGACACGTGACCACTTGTCTGTCTGTTGTCTGTTGTTTGTCTGTTTACAGGCAGCTATATTACTCTGTTATAAGAGCCCTTTATGGTAATCGCACTGGGTGTAGCTGAAGGTAAACGTATTCATGAATATTAATGAGATATTCATTTTTAGCAGCCACTTAGAAATCTTGTATAAGAAAACAAATTGGGTCTGTTGTGCGAGCATGTAAATGTAGCCTATGAGCAGTAAGACATGTTATGTGTTGTCAGTTTAAGAATACTTCTTTTAGTCCTTGCAGACTTGTTGAAATTGACGTTTATTCATTTCATTACTCAATAGAAATGCTTTGAGACGTTGCACATTATCTAGTGGGTGGAGTAAACATTAACAGTAATGTATCATAGGCTAACTGCTAACTGTCAGTTGCCGGTCTTCATTGTCTTGTTGCTGTTAGGTCAGATTATGAGGCTTTTAGTCTTTTTTTATCTCTTTGCATTGGGAGGGGTTTCTGTGGTCGGCTCACCGTGCATCTCAGAGGTGGGGAAAAGATCTGCCCAAACGGAGTGAAGAACCAGTATGACCTATTGTAAGTCACTGATTGTCTTCCACCTCAGCCCCCCCTAACCTTCTGGTTTCCATGTGTCCGTTTCCCATCCCCCTCCGCCGCACACGCCTCCACCTCTGAGCAACGCAAGTGTTACAGTTCTGTCCTTTTGGGGGGAGCGGCTAGCTCAGTGTACGAACCCCCAGCTCCCTCCCTGCTCCCCGCTCCTGCCTACACCACCTCAGTGTGGGCCTGCGAGGACACGCCCAAGCTGCTCATCAGCCTGCTGAACCCCCCCGGGCCCTCCTCCTGGAGCTGCCGGTGGGTCTTCCCCTTGGCGCAGCAGCCGCAGTCCAGCAGCTCGTAGAGCACGGCCAGGGCAGCCAGGGACAGCACGGTGAGGATGAAGAGCAGGAGGATGACGAAGCAGGCCACGTTCCAGCCGTCGTGGAATGGGTAGACCTCCTGGACCTGCAGGGAGACCCGGGAGAGGGGTACGGCCTCTGGGTGCCATGGGAGGCCAGTGGGAGCCCCAGTAGCGGTGATGTTGGCCATGGTTTCTGCATGGAGGGAGCAGACAGTGATAAGCCCAGTGCTTCTCAATCATTTTGACCCCTGACCTTCCCCCCCTGCTTTGTAGCTCGTCACCAGCCTGTGACCTTACATGGCGTTTTATTATTAACAAATATAAAGGCACAGTACTGTTTTTATGTATCTTCGTTTTTGGCATGCATGAGGGCGGTCATGAGCTACGAACCACTTCATTGAGAAAATTTGATTTTTACAATTGGGACGTTTAGCAGACGCTCTCATCCACGTGACAGTGAGTACAATTACTGGTAGGGGATGCTTACAGGTAGGCCGGGCTTTCGGTGGGGAGTCGACTGCTGTAGCCACTAGACTATCCTGCTTTATTTAAAGATGATAACACTAGGTTGAAACGGTAATAATAACAGACAAATGAAAATCAGCATCCGAGAACAACATGGAAGAAGCGGCATGCTTTGCTTCTCGGGTACATCTCGTGTAGTAACATAACAATTCTGAGCCCCGTCTTTTGTACATGGTAAGAAATGATAACGGGTTATGATTAGAAAAGATTATTATGATAGCAGTTGCATTGAGAGGCGGCCTAGTGTGAGAATAATGAATAATATAATTACAGTCTCTATTTCAGTGCACAGCCAGGTTGGCAGGTTTCCTACCATGTCCTTTTCGTTTTTAACATTTTCTCCCAGAAATATGACACAGACGTGAGGGGCTGATGGACAGAAGTGCTTTTTATCAGGGTGAAGTCATGCGTTGGCATCAGGATATGTTGTGAAAAGATTTTTTGGGCTTATTCTATAGGTTGTTACGCAGCTATTGTTTCAAATATTGAATGCAATTGTGACGTTGCAAAATAGGGTTTGCATTGGATAGTTGCATCGTGTGGATGCTAGGCCACAGGCCCTGCTAGGTTTAGAACATGTACGCACATATGTGGCCTAGATCTGTCTTTCTGAGGCCTCTCTCTTCTCACTGTGAAGGGAAATGTGCCTTCATACAGGAGAATGGTGAGCACCACGGTGTACTTCCTCCTCAGGTCGGTGATGGAGGCCAGCCTGGTTTGGGGGGGTGGGGGGTATCGGTTTAGGCCAGATGAAGAGCAGCTCAGAGCGCCGCACATCGGGTATGGAAGTGGAAAGATCTCCTGCGGTGCGGACATTACCATCACCAGACGCGCTCTCTGCTGTCACGCCGTTCCTCCCTGCGCGGCCGCGGTTCTCACACTTCAGCCCACGCCTACCAGCTCACCTCTCCAGAAAGCAGCATGCCTCTCGCCCACACACACGGCCCACACACAGTGTACACAGTACGTACACACAAACTCTCAAATGCCCACACACACACATTCAGAGTGACTACAGGCTGCTGCTGACCCATTTATTTGCTTGAGCAAACGAGAATGGTCGAATAGGGAAGTTGGAGAGGTCGTAATGGGATCGCTTCTCTAAGTGCTCTCTGGGCAGACCTATTCTCTAAAGGTCCATTATCTCTCTAGAGTCTACCTGCAACCCGGGCACATTATAAGGCATTTGTTTGCGTGGTGATGTTTGTGTGTTGGCACACAGTGATGTGTAATGAGGGAGCTGCCCCAGGTGAAACATTACCTGGGGTGTCTGCTTCCCCAGTACAGTGTCATTTAATGCAACCAACCTGGAGTGGAGCAGTGTCTCTTGTTATCTCTTAACCTCTAGTCTAATGGTATCACGGTTCGGCTGGGGCAATATTCTTGTCAGTCAAGAGAGCAAATGCAAATCTGGTCTGCTCTTTGTTGGGAGGGAATTAATGGGGCACAGAATGTGCTAACTAACTAACTAATGTTCAAACGATTTACGCAACTGATGTGCCAGACTGGTCAATTCATCGTTTGTCAGGACAGAAGTTTGCTTTTTTTCCTGTCCTCCATCTTCCATTAAAAACAAAATTGCACAAGACTGCGCATTTTTTATTTATTTGTTGTATTAATATTTAGTCATTATTGACAGTCAAGTATTGACATTATTTCCATACAGTTCAAATGTGTTTAAATGTGTTTGTATTTGCTGACTAGTTATTGGTTCACGCCACCCACCGACCATGCTAGTCATAGTAAAACAGACATTGGCGCGTCCCTACTTCCCGGTCCTTTTCCTGTATTTCCTGCCAATGGCATGGAGACGCTTGAGACCTTGTCTTGAGCAGTTTGACTGCCAGCCACGATACAGCTGTATCTAGGAAGGTTCACTCTTAGCTTTAATGGGTTTCACGCTGGGGTTGCAAAGCTTTCCTAGCGAGCCCATTAGCCTAACGCACGTTTAGGAGGGCTGATGGCAGCTGCTCAACTCCAGACATGGATAGCTGTGATGATCACATTGCTGCAACAGCTAATTCATTTGGTGTTATGCATAGCCAACAGAACTTTATTAAAATAATAATATGCTGAATCAGCAGTTGTTTTGCAACATTATTAAAACCATTAAAACAACCTTTTGGCAGAGCACTAGTAGGTTAAGATGACTACCGTTCTTGATCTGCAGATGGCCTAGTGCCAGTGTGCATCTTCCTTTTGGTACCCGCGTGCAACGAGATTGGCAGTCCCAGCCGCAGCAGATTATTTCAGTTGTAACCCATCGCCATGGCGACACCCTGCTTGCGCCCACGTTGTTTATTTGCCTGGGCCTTGCCTCCCCCCTCTCCCAATTACACAAACACACGGGCGGGCTGGCTTCCGACAGCATGCGTTATCTGGAGCTAATGGAAGCCCCGCCGTCTGCTGCGTGAGGTGTAGTAAGCCCAGGTCTTTGTCTGGCTCCACGGGGGGGGACTCTGGCCCCACACACACTCACACACGCTCCCTCCCTGTGTCTGCTCGTCTTCATACAGCTGTCAGTCTTGCATTGATTTTTCTAGAGAACTGCTTCCAGTTAAGCGCAAGCGCGCGCACACACACACACAGAGAGAAAGAGGTCTAATCTTTTTCAGGGTTAATGCTTCTACTCCCATTATAAAATATTGTATGCGTAGTTTCCGCACTACACTTCATACATACATACATCGGGACGCTGTCGTTTCTCATCTCCTTCCGATGTTGCGGTAAACTGTTTGAGTCTGCATGATAACAGTGGAGCCATGGCAGACAGAGTTGTATAATCTTCCTGTACAGCTCATGCACGCACATGCAGAGGCAGCGTCCCTCGTACGGCAAGGCAAGGCCCAGGCTGCGGTCATTTAAAGCTTCACACAGACCATCTGGTGACTGTAGGAAATATGCAGACTCACCTGTGTTTGTGTTCCAGCCTCACCAGGATGTGAAGAGATGCTCGCGTCTCTCTATTGGATCTCTTATCATTCTCTCTCTCTCTCTCTCTCTGTGTGTGCCACTCCTTGCTGCTTCTGCTCTTCATGTCTCAACCTAACACAGACTTCGCTGGCTGTCATTGGTTCGTTGTCCAGCCCTGCCGCTGCGCCATTGGCTAGCTGCGTAGTGGCAAATCCGCTGGCCCTCCCACCCTCCTCCTCGCCCCCCACCCCCTACACAGCAACCGCTCCTGCCCACACCATGAATGATTCATTAATTAAGGCCCGGTGGGCCGCTATGATTGGCCTCGGGGGGGAGAACTCTGTGGGGAGGGGACGGGGGGGCTCCAGTAGATACTGGGGTTGTGTTCCTACATTATTTTAGTGCACTTGCAGGCGACATCATTTTAGAAGGAGATTAATTCAGTGGGCGCTGATCCCAATGGTTGTCGTGGACAAAGCAAGGTTACTAGGACTTGCGTAGTAGCCTGCAAGTTCTACCTCCACTGAGAAAAAAAACATTAATTGTAAATTGCAGTGGCCACAAATGTAATCTTGATTAACTGATTGATAGTTAAAAGCCACTTAAAAGATTTGGTACACGCATTATTTGTTGTTGTTGTTGTTTGTCATTAATGAACTTGCGGTTTTCAATGGGGAAAATATTTCATGGTGACGCAATAAAAAATACTCATAGATGTTGGTGTGTTATTTAGGAGATTGTGCTCAACACAAATTATGTGAATTTCTGGTTTTAGTTTTGCCCCATGTTTTCCCTGTCACGTTCCAAGCAATGTCTCAGCACATCTTAGCCAGTAGCTTTTTCCCTACAGTCTACCATGCAAACCGTTAACTCCAAATGTATATATTTTTTTTTTTATTTAGATTCCAGTAATGGAAACTTCAACCTGAAGGCTCTGAGTGGTAGCTCTGGCTACAAGTTTGGCTGCCTAGCCAAGATAGTCAACTACATGAAGGTAAGTCCCTAGATACATTTATCACGCATCTACCAATGAGCAGTGGTGTGCCGTAAGGCCCTTCAACCCCTTCAGAGAAGGGGTGACAAAAACGAGACAAGAATAAGTTATTAATAATTACGAAACACTTTTTCCCTTTTTATTGTAGTTTCACAAATAAACATCACACAGTACATTTGAAGTACACGTGAGCTTCAAATCTATGTCTTCTCACTGCTCCTCCTGTCAGAGGAAAGGCGCTGTCTGTGTTAGCCAATCCAAACTGCTCATTTAAACGACCCGAACGAGCCCCTTCTCCTGAAAGTTTGAAGGGTTCTGCAGTGGTTTCTTATTGAAGAAGTGACAGAAACTCTGACCAATCAAATTTAGGGGATTCAAAGGTCTGCACCTTCATTCTGCGACATCCCTGACCTGATGTCATCATCTGACTTAAAGTCGTTTTACAATGGTGCTTGTTTTCTTTTGTTACGCCAGTGAGTCACTCTGCATACTCTTTCGGTCCCCAGACTTTCTTTTCCGTGTAAACAGCTTGTTTACCATTCTGCAGCTGCGGCAGTGAGGACGTGAGGCCCTGTCACACCAGATGTCTGACTCATCCATTACTGTACAACTTATCTGTCAACACCCATGTTGACAGATCTTTGATTGTGTGATAATGGTTGGATTATCTAGCCGCTTTTATTCAGTGCACAATCGTAGGATTTTGAAGAGTGAAAATTGCTCTGACATTTTCATGTTGGGCACAAGATTACTGTAAGGAGGGAATATGAGTGCCTACAACATGGATGTGTGTTTCATATCCTTAATCCACGCGGTTGTTGTTTTTTGACAGACGAGGCATCAAAGAGGAGATACACACTTCCTGAGCCTAGAGGAGATCCTGGACGAGACCAAGCTGCTGGATATCGGCATGAAGCAGAAACAGTGGCTCATGTCCGAGGTGTGTGTGTACGGGATATTTTAGACACCTAACCTTTGTCACAATCTTTAATTCACACACAGATTTTACACCATTGACCCTTTTTCTTATCCTCAAACCTGGAGCGCCACAGGAACATATTTGAGAACAATGTGGTTTATTAAAGAGGAATGTTCTTGAGTAAGGACTATCCATAATTACCAGAAGTCCTCTAGGTTGGTGGTTCCCAATAATGTGTAATCAAGGCCTAGGAAAATAGAGATGTTTGAAGCCAGCCAATCGGCATCTTTGCTGTGTTTTTTTTTTATGGCTGATTGGGGTGATACAATCATGATTCGCCCTACTACCCATTGGGGAAGTGGTGTAAATGGCAGTGGTTGGTCCACCAAAGAAGACGGGCAGAGGTCAATGGTGTGAAAGCCCCCCCTAGTGATAGCCTACCACTTGTTTTCCATTGGCGTCACCAAGAAAGTGGAAATTACAAGATTGTAGTTTCAGTGAGTGCACACACTTACATACACTTAGATACAGTTGTATAGGAGACGGCGCGCAATGCTTCATATTACTCTGAAAACTACGCCCACAAGAGGGGATCACAGTCGGCGCCCACAACATGCTAAATTGCTTTAGCTAGCTAGAAAACTTAATTGCGCTCTGTTTCTATACTGCATTGATTGAACACTGTCGCCATACAAAGTTTTCATATTCACTCCCAGGCGTTGGCCAACAATCCAAAGATAGACGTGCGGGATGGCAGGTACGCCTTCAAACCCAAGTACCACCTGAAGGACAAGAAAGCCCTGCTGAGGCTGCTGGATAAACACGACCAGCTGGGCCTGGGAGGCGTGCTGTTGGACGATGTGGAGGAGGGGCTCCCCAACTCGGCCAAGGCCATTAAGGTTACTCGACCTGTAGAAGCAAGACTTGTCTTGTTGCTGCTGTTGTTGTTGTTGGTTGACCGTCACACTGTTTGTACAGAGTAAGGCCAGGTACACACAGGATGCCTTTTTGTTTGTTTTGTTCCGTCAGCCAGCTACTTTTTAATTGTTTGTCAATGTGTTTGACCGTTGCGTTGCGTCGCGTCTGGCTGTTTTTTCAGCTTCGCTAAACCGCGAGCAAAGTGTTTTTAACATGCCGGGTCAAGTTAAAACTGGTTCAGCTTTAGATTATAAGATCAGCTCATCAATGTCAGATTTAAGACTATCAGCCAATAAGAAAATGAGCGGGGCGGGTTTGGGCTTCACGTTTACAACAAGCATCATACCATTATCTGTAACCTACAATTTGCTGGAGCTCCTCAAATTGCTGTGGCTTGAACCTAAAATAGGTTTTGATCCAAGCACTGTCTAGCCTCAGCTCTTGAACTAAACGATGTTGGAGAATTGGATGGACCAATTATGATCTTCGCCCACTCCTCTTCAGAGCTGCAGCACCATCACTATCGCAATCCTCCACTGCTGGAACTAGTATGGAGTATTTTATTTTGATCAGTTAGGGAAATTTACTTTGCTAGCTAAGCAAATTTCCTCATGGAGAAGCGTTGATATGTAGCTATAGAAACACTAATAACGTCCAGTCTTTTTAAAACACCAGCGTTCTGTCTGGCTGTTTTTGAACGTTAGGGCGCTTCCTGTGTGTGTGTGTACTGACCAAGATACAGTAGGTGAACCTGTCTGGTCGTCCACAGGCTTTAGGGGATCAGATCATCTTTGTGACCAGACCAGACAAGAAGAAGATCTTGTTCTACAATGACAAGCACTGCCAGTTCATGGTGGATGAGGGTGAGCATTGGTCAGGCTCCTCTTTCGGCTGTTGTGTGGGTTTTCTTTGTATGTTCTTATGTCCACGTTTGCAGAGATTGAAGATTTAACGGCAAATGTTGATGTTTTGGAGGTTGTCAGTGTTTCTCAACTGGTGGGTCCCGACACAAAAGTGGATGGCGAGCCGGTTTAAAGTAGGTCGCGGACGTGTGCTTCGGCTCCGTCAAAAAGTCATAAGTTTGCCGAACTTCCAACGGTGCACTTTTATTTTGAAAGGTGCATATAGTCACTGTGGATTACAGCACAAATTGTTTTGTGAAATGAAAGGTTCGGAAATGAAATTATTTTTGGGTCGTGACTGAAGGACATATGTGGGTCTTGAGGTTAGACCAGTTGAGAACCGCTGTTCTCTCTCCGTTACCCGCCAGAATTCCAGAAGCTTTGGAGGAGTGTTCCAGTGGATTCCATAGATGAGGAGAAGATCGAAGAGTACCTCAAGAAACAAGGCATCACCTCCATGCAAGAGACTGGACCAAAGAAAGTGGTCAGTGTCTCAGTTACCGTTTCCCAAAGTAATGTCTATGATCTTCAGGGACGACTCTACGAAAAGTAGAGGTGGTCTGGTCCCTGAAGATAACCTAAAGATATTTTTATAATTGTCTGAGGTCTCATTTATATAAGTCTCACACACAGCGACATGTGTAGTCAATACATTGTCAATGCTGGTGCACTTAATGAGTTGGACCTTAAATGTTACCGTTGGGTGCAACACCTGTGGTTTCCCTACTATGACATAAGGCGTGTCCATTGCTTGAATAGAACACAATAACAATTTGCGATTGGTTACTCAAGCTAACGTTGGTTTGTCTGCTCTGTGCAGCTGCCTGTCCAGAAGAGGAAGAAGCCAGGCGGTCAGAAGAAGAGGCGCTTCAAGACCCACAATGACCATTTGGCCGGCGTGTTGGAGGACTATTCTGAGGGCGTGCCCGCCAAGAAGTGAAATGCCTTCCTCCATCACGTTCTACCGCGAACTGCACTCCAGAAACGGACGGAGAGCCTCACCCTGGCTCTGCTAGCAAACAGACTCTTTCAAAATATCTCTATAGTGTTAACCAGCTGGCCACTTTCCCTTTCTTGCACCCTTTTCTTAATGACCGCTGAACCTGCGTTATATGGATGGAATGGAAGCTGTTGAGTCCCGTACAGTTGGTTTACTGATCTGTGAGGACAGGAAAAGACTAGACTAGTGGAATGGGAGCCAGTTAAGTATTGAGGCCATGTAAGACACTGGACGCCTGACATCTTAAAATGGGGAACTGCTATTCATTGTGCTCAAAGAAAACTGACAACGGAATATGTACATAGCTTTTTTTTTTTTTTAAGTTTTACAGAGAATACCATTTACAATTTCTGAAATGGTCAGCTATGTTTAAAGGAACGTTTAATTTAAAGTGACAGTGGACCTCATCTGACGTGGTATATTTAAGTACCGCCTCGTGTGAATTGCAGAAAACACAGGCTCTCGTGGCATATTACACACCCTGCAATACATATGCAGTATATTTTACCTAACTGTAGATGTGTTCCCCCGACTTGAGATTGTTGGATTCTTCTTTTATGACAGTATTGGAATCGGATCTTCTGGTTCATTCTGGTAAATCCCATTAAAACAGATTAAATGCTTCAATGCCCAGGTGTGTTGGATCAACAGCAGCCCGTGTGGCATCCCAATGGCAACTGTCAACGATGCACATGGGCTTCTCAACCAAAAAGCAAAGTTATGTGCTTTTTTTTTTTTAATGCTTTGTCTTGTCACAATAAAGTCACAATAAATAGTGAGAGGTCTTACTGTGGACAGTTCTGTATAACTAAATGGGAACCAAACATTAAGTCAGTTTTTTGGATATAGTGTCAATTGCTCCAACAGCAGAAGTAACTACATAATCCATGCATTTGTATGGAAGTTAACATTTAATACAGAGATGCTGTAACTTAAGTATAATACAACCGCATTTTCTAAAAGGTACTTCAAATCAGTTTGATCATGAAATAACCCTGTATAATAATACACAGATAAGACTTCTGTTTAAGGGTTTGAGTAAAAGTGTTCGCGACAGAAGCAAGGAAGAAACGATGACAGCATAGCCATATTTTTACATATTTATTTACAACTCTACTCAAGATACTTTATTTCTAAACTAATAATTCAGTCAGCCCTAGGTTTTAGCTTGTATTGTGGCTGGCTTTGATGGTTTTCTTCAAGTGGTGGTAGTTGGGTAGAATCTTCATTAGAAAGTCCAGTTGAAGGGTCTGTGGCTGTAGAAAATAGACAAAGACAATATAAAGACCAATATTGCAGGAAAGAGTCTGCTTCAGCGACGCTCAATCCACTAGTAGCCAACTCAATACACAGTAGCACACGTTAGTGCTCCAACAACAATACCGATTAATCAAAATGTATTTTTTTCTGGGTTTAGATTAAATGATTTAATAATATCCTTCTTGCTGGTGTACACACTGAACAGTCGCCAGACATGGCAGTAGTTAATTCAAAACTATATACATCGCTCTATACACAGGGAATTCCTCATCTATAAATATACCTGTGGTCTTTCCGTCTGCACACGTCTCATGCACCCAGAACCATAGATGACTGTGTTTTCTGGTATGACTTCGCAGGTGTTTACTTGGCAGAAAGCACCGATGATACAGCCACTGGTAAGGATCACATTTCTACCGACATCAGCTGGACAACAGGACAGAGAAAAATACATTTGAACCATTTCTGAAATCCCCATACATCCCTTTCCTGCCCTAATCTATTTGTACAAAAACCTAAACATAGAAGACAAAAACTCACCTTTTGATTCTATTACATTGTTGTCTCCAATTTTCAGGGCCTGCGATACTGTGCGTGGTTTATTAAGCAAAAAAAACAATTCTTTCTTTGACAGTTGAGTCATTTCACGTTAACAGACACCACAACCATACAGCATTCAATACTCAATTTACAGGTCAAGAGGATACCACATCCTACTTCAAACACATTGTTGATGCCAATTGTCATGGTCTTTGGTTCCACTCCTTCGGAATCTGGTGTTATGTTCTCAGGGTAACTGGTGGATAAACATTTAAAAAAAAAAATATTGAGAGGTCATGTAAAAGGATAACTAATACACGTAAAGTTAACATTGAGTTTAAGTGGCTATTAAATTACCTGTTAACGATAAGAGCTTGCTCCTCTATCAAATTCCCTTCTCCAATCACAATGGGTCCTGCATCTGCAATAATACGAGCTTTGGGGTGGACCACTGTCCTGGGACCTGAATAAACACGGGGGGGGGGGATTGGTGGATGGTAAACCACCAGGTTACAAGTGTACAATTTGTGCAATTTTCTTAGGTTGACATAGTTAGTACAAGCATGTAATCTTATTGTGTGTGTAAATCTGAAGCATTCGATATCTTACCAATAGTCACATCCCCTCTGATTTCACTTTCAACACATACAACCGCTCCGGCTGCTATTTTCACACTAGAGACAAAAAATTGAATGAGCTGAGAAGAAAAGGCGCTGTTTTAGCTAACGTTTGCTAGCATTCCACCCATACTGTAACTTACATAGCTAGGCCGTGGCACGATTCACTATTTATTGTGCTATATTTTTGTTTGTTTTACAACAATATTTAACCAAGCAAATGTGAATACTCCCACGTAATCAGGTAATTAACGCTACGTTACCTTTTTTGGGCGTTTTGTTTGTCAGTCATGGTGACAGCCAAAAACAAGTATTGAAAGGATGAAGCCCTTCTTCGCTCGATTTCTATCCCTGGTCACTGCAATGTTTGCGCATGCGCCCTCTTAAAAACATAGCCAAAGGACTTTTCTGATTTGACATTCTAAAATAATAATTGTATTAATTACTAAACTAAATAAGCAAAACAGAATAGATTTTAATGTGCAACATAGTGACCAACGTTGATGTTAAACACATCGATCAAGTTTTGAAGCAAAAGGAGGGAATCATGCACAAATTCCCACGTTTCAGTAACTTAGCCTATTAGAATCAAGTAACGCTATAGAAATAGTATAAAACTACGCTAATTTAATCGTCAAGGGTTAGGGTTAGGCTCAAACATGTTTTTCTGTGCTTTATTTACATAACACCAAAAAGTAAATACTTCTACTATACCCAAATAGATTGTCGGGTTTGTCCTTTGTCCCTTCTCTCTCCCACTAGCATGTCAAAACAAGGAGAAATCGGAAGTAGAATTCATTATGGAAGAAGAAAAATAAATAAAAAACAAAAGAAGGACACAGCTTCGGGGGAAGGGAAGGAGAGGGCTGAGTTCGGGAAAATGGCACAACCAAAGAAATTCGAGCTTTTATTTCTGGCAGTGATTGCTATGGTTGTAGCCATTTGGGTGTCACCTCTGACAGCTGAACTCCCTTGTAAGTAGAAATCTACTCAAATCGACGTTGAGATCAAACTGCTAACGTTACCCAGCTATTTGGTCCTTAAATATAAATTTCCTATAATACAGTTACATTGAAGCCATCTTATGTCAGTTAATCGACTATATATATAACCAGGGATAACTAATTTAAGTCGTGATTTGTGGGGTGAACAATTGCTCTACAAAACTGAGTTTAAAAACTCTCAACATGGTGTTTGAACTTCCCTCCAAGTGTGGTATTAGTCTGAAGGCGATTGATGAAGCATGTGACTGCTTAGCTGTGTAGTCAAAATACTCAACCCCCCTGGATAACTCGCAATGCCTTTCCGGGCAGTAAAGTTAGCAGGCTGGATAACTTGACGTTAAAATTCACTTTTGAACATTACTTTTATTCCATTCTGGTCACAGAGGATCTAGCCATTCCATCCTGTGAGATGAAGTAAATCAATACATAATCTGTTAACGTTTGGTTTGGAATTGCTTGGCAAATTGCAGCTTGCTTTAAAATGAGTAAATTTCTCAATATTTACTTGTTGGGTTATGCGGCAAGAGAGTCATGAAAACGTGAAAATAGCCCAAGTAACTGTTACACCAGAAAGTCTAGTTAGTTAGATAGATAGACAGACATATAGTCTTGTTACCAGTGTCTGTACACTTGGGTGTGGTCTGTTGGATATCAATTACCTGGTGAATTTATTTGCTTATCAACTTAGCAGACTAGTCGCATCAATAACTGTTCTCTTACAGCTGCTCACCCTCATCACAAGTCCACATCCCTGAAGATGGATGAGGCATTTCTGACAGTCAACAATGAGCTGGGCACTGGGGTGGTCGTGTCGTGGATATCTGACAACTGTTACCAGGTATTCATCCTGCTTTCACACACACACACACACACACACACACACACACACACACACACACACACACACACACACACACACACACA
>JAODLI010005691.1:13635-28459 GCA_027575585.1 Percopsis omiscomaycus | reverse complement strand
CATGTCACAAAGCTCAAATCATTTCAAATTGGTTTCTTGAACATAACAATGAGTTCACTGTACTAAAATGGCCCCCATAGTCACCAGATCTCAACCCAGAGATCGGTGAAACGGGAGCTTCGTGCCCTGGATGTGCATCCCACAAATCTCCATCAACGGCAAGATGCTATCCTATCAATATGGGCCAACATTTCTAAAGAATGCTTTCAGCACCTTGGCAGTTCTGAAGGCGAAAGGGGGTCAAACAGTATTAGTATGGTGTTCCTAATAATCCTTTAGGTGAGTGTATTGTGCCCCTTGCCGATTCCTAGTCGTCCTTGGTCCAACATAGCCTTGGACTTTGTTCCTGGTCTCCCTCCCTCCAATGGGAAGACGGTTATTCTGACGATTGGCCAAGCTACCCTCCAGCCGGGAAACAGCGGACCTTCTGATGGAACATGTGTTCCGGATCCACGGCCTTCCATCCGACATCGTTTCCGATCGGGCCCCCGGTTTACGTCTCAAGTATGGTGAGCGTTCTGCACAGCCCTCGGAGACACTGCCAGTTGTTCGCTCGCTTGCTCTGTATGTGCTTGTGAGCAGGCGCTTGATTGCAGATGCAGTCCCAGTGGGCAAGGCTATGGGCCAATCTGCCATCTGAGCTTGGCACTGAGAGGAACTCGTCGCCAGATTGTAAACTAAAGCTTTGCTGTCAGTTCTCTCTCTTGCGTATCTACTCTTTTATTTATCCAAGTGTTTATCACCTTACCTGTTTAACGTTTCGTCTCCATTGTTCGTCCAGCCTTTTCCTGCCCTTCTAACTCCCCGCCTACGGTCTGCCTGCTTGCCTGATCTTGAGAAATAAACCTGTTAAGTATATCATACGCTGTGTTTGTCTGTATTTGAGTTCCAAGCCACCCGCCCCCCCCATAATAGGCATCTATGCCTCCACCTAATAATCAATAGTGCTTCTCCTAGTATGTGTTGGCCAGTGAGTTATCATAAATAGTGTATCATAAATAGTCTGAGATGCCCTACTAAGGGGTTAAGATGGGGATGAATTTTAAAGTCTCCTATAATTTATATATTATCTTCATGTCGAAAAACAAATGTGTGATTTCACTGTTCCCTTAATTATTTTGTGCAGAGTAAATATATACTTATGGCTGCAGCAGCAAGTAAATTGGCTGCTGGAAAGGGCAATATTAATTATAATTTTGATTGAAATTATTGAAGATGAGTTTAAATTGAATTTTCACTTACAATGTTGTTCCCATGACTTTTGGATGAGACATCTGCCATTAGTATAGCCTGTTAGCCTATTGTAGCAGCAGATAGACAGCGAGCGCGCGCCACCATGCACCACCAGGGGAAACCTAAATTACACATCAAACACACTCTCAGTTAAATTTGGACAATAAACTGGTCAGATTTATGGTCTGTTAGTTAAGTTGATAGTGGTAAGGTTTTGGATAACCTCCAAAGCAAAGGGGAGTCCAGAATTCTCATTTCATGCAGTCTGCTGTAGACGTGCTGCAGGCTAAGTAGCTATAGTACGCAACCACTTAAGGGGAGGTACTACAGGTGAATAGGAAAAAAAAATCCTGTCCTTCTATCAGAATGAAAAATTATCAGATGAATATACACAAAAACATTTTTTATTTTTTATTGACTTTTAGTCCCCCCCGCCCTTTCATTTATGCAAATTATGTGTTATCTCATTAAATATGCACACATTTGCATATTATGTAAAATACAAAATTGACTTGGTAGATGAAGTAAGAACTATTTTTTTTAGATATAATATCACATAAAATTAAAATTATATCAAAAGATCCCTCTGAACATTTTTAGTTATTCTAGCTATTAGAGAGTTGTACTTGTGCCCTCCCCCTTTATTGCCATGACAACAAAGTAAATAGCCATATATGACTAAGGTAGACATCTGCTCTAGAGAATAAGCTTTTCAACTAAATGCAATTAAACTAGGTTATTTTTTTAATTGCGGAGACAAATTGCGATGAAAGATATTACCAGACGCTAATTTAAGGCTTTGTTTATTTGGAGAAGGTTGTATAAAATCATAAAAACCAACTATTTATATTTGTAATTGGTAGTAATTGTGTGCATGTTATTAAAGTTTAATATCGCAAAATATCAAATAATATCAAAAACAAATTCAAAATTGACAAACAAAAATAATTATTTTTCCCAGTTGCACCTACCTGGCCTTAAATTAGACACTGGGACACGGTTGTAGAACCAAAATGAGGTAATGATAATGAGGGTCTAAAGGGAGAGAGATGCGTGGAGCTGGACACCGCTGTCACTCAGACAGCCGCCACCTCCCCTGCCCCACAACATGACATTGGCAGGTGGCCCTCCAGATGTCAATCAACGCACCTCGAGCATGAGCCCACGCACATTAGCGTGCACTCTGGGGCTGTCACTCGAGCGTTATCCCAGACGAGGGCATCTGAGGGCATCAAAGCAACACTTGAGCACGTGCAGTGTTGGTGCCAGTTGGGATAGGACCGCAGTGAGCCCCTCTAAAGCCCCTTTTCTAAAACATGCAAGCCTGCCTTATTGACTTAAGTAATGTGTCATGTCATAAAGCATCTGCGCGGTAACTTGCATCATCAACGATGACATAGGCTGCTAGCATCAGCACACAGGGGTTTATTTAACTTTAGATTTTATTTTGGCCTGTGTCATTGTATGACAGGCAGGGGGCAGCAAAATAGTGTGAGTGTGTGTGTGTGTGTGTGTATTAGGAAGCTCTACTTTCAAAGCTATTTAAGTGGGCTGCTGCTGCAGTACTATGGAAATGTAGTGGGGATTTTCTGCAGCTAGGCAGATTTCACATTCTTACCATAGAGCTGGTGGGACATTGGAATAGACTACGGCAGCCTGCGTGACACTCTGACCCCTGCTGTGTAAACAGGGGAACTGCAAGCAGTCATGCATCCCAGGAAGAGCTGAGAACAAGCGTTCCCATCTCACAGCCATTAAAAAAAGTAATGTTTCTCACTCAGGAGGGACATATGCAACGGCACACTCCGGGTCGAGTGTGAAATAGATTTTCGAGCATGACAAATTCACCGTATACCTTTAGATTTCCCTGCTTATTTTGTTACTGTAAGTTGTCACCTGATCGGAGCGTGTTCACTTCCTGAAGCAGGGAGAGCAGATGTAATAGCACACGGGGGATGAAGAAGGCACTGCTCTGCATGACGAAAAGGTCCTTCCCATCATTGGCATTCCCAACATGGATGCAAGACGTTGCCTCCCACGTCTACTTTCATCACAATTTATTAAGTGTTTCCTCAGGCCACAAGCGTTTTATTTCAGCCTTTACACGGCTCGTAGCAGTTTGACTTTCTCCACAACAATTAACACACCCCCACAATAAGTCACCTTTAGGCCGCTAAAGAAGTGTGATTCCATAGATAATTCAGAGTGTGTGTGTGTGTGTGGGGGGTGGGGCAGGGGGTGGCATTTCCTGCTGGAAGGTTAGTCCCTGCCCGCATGGTTCCTGTTGTTCTGCTGAGATCTGAAGGTCAGGGACAGAAATGTGAATAATCATCACGTACAGTGTTACAGGAACCCGTTGCATTGGAAGCACTTGTGGAATTGTGGTGAATAATCACTGGATCATTGTACTATTTGATCATTGCCTGTCTCTTTGTTCCTTTGCCTCGAAGATAGTATAAAAACATTGGGAGACTTATGGGACACTCCTCAAGTTTGTGTCTGGAATTCTCCAGGAATTGTGGTTGAAACAAGCCGTTAGCAACAACATATTAGTTTTGGTTTGAAGTGTTCCTCTCCTCTCACATTCCTCTCTTACTACTCCCCCTACAGCCACGTGGGTTTCAAATATAAAGCTGGATCTCTCCCTCTCTCCTTTGGTCTTTCTGCTTGTACCACCTCTCCCCCTCTTCCTCTGTCCCCCACGCTCCCCCCAGCCCTGCTGCTCTCCGGCCTGTTTAATAATGAATGACGAGGATCATCTATCGATCCCAGCCTCTTTGTGTTAGCACAGCAGAAGATATCAAACCTGTCAGAGGTGCTTTAAATAGCTCTGTGATGTGGCACCAGGAGACTTTGTTAACTTGAAGGTAATGGGGTTGTTTTATATGAAGGGGTGGGGAGTGGGGCTAAGGTTGGATATAGGCTAAGTGTAGACTGGTAGTGGACACATGGGCATTAACCCCCCGCGATCTCCTGGAGACGGTCTCCTTCTGCCAAGCTGTCCTCTTCTGGCACTCTCCATCTCCCTGACTCCCAGACAAGTCCTCTAGTCAGCCATTTCAGGTCCGGCCGCTCGCACTGAATCAATCCTGGAGATTGGCTGTGCGCTCTGACAGGGAAAGAACCCTGACAGTGACTAGGAGAGATGTATATCTGTCGCCGCTAGTTACTATCAAAAATTAACATTATGCAGGGTTCAGTAATGCTTCACTTATGTTTGTGACAGAGTGTGTGTGTGTTCGGGGGTTGGGGAAAAAGCCCACTCAATTTGTGTCCAGAATTGATTGATAAAACCGTTACAATAACACTGTTGTTTCGGTTTTAAATACCACATGCCCCTTCCTCATCGGAGTGGCTGCCACTCCTCACTACTCCTCCCTCAGCAGAGCTAACATCAGGCTAACATTAATCTCTACCCCTCCCCCCACAGCCATGTAAAAGACTGAATCAAACATAAACAGTGACCTTGGGGTAGAAATGTGGGGTCCTAGAGGTGCTATAACCAACAAAGAGCGTAACTTTAATCAAACCTTTTCCAGTGCAGTGCCTGTGGGGGACCCCTTTAACTGTGGCCTACATGTAATTGTGGCCTCATTTAGTTTGGAACTTGGAACACATCTGGTGTGACTTAATATCATAACTAAGTGTGCATTGTATGTATGTTGTGTACTTTTCCTTAGGGGACTGTGTTCAGTTTACACAGATGCTAATGCAGTCTCTCCTCTCCCAGAAGACCAAGATGTTTGTGCTTTCAGAGAATTCAAGCTTTCCTTTAACTCCCCCAAGGTTATGCTCACTTAATTTTTTGTTTTGCTTGTTTCTGTTGTTTTGTTTGTGCCTACGTGTAGGCTATTCACACAACATTTCAAACAAACTCAGACAGAAAAAAAAACATTCCTTTCACGATATTTGTGTTATTTATGTCGTTCTCTCCCCCCTGGCTTTGTTTGTTTGTTTTTAATGTAAGCGCCTGTGTCCCTCTTGTCACTCCGTAGGAGCACTTCACTCCGGAGTGCAAGTTCAAGGAGAGCGTGTTTGAGAACTACTACGTGACGTACTCCTCCATGCTCTACCGCCAGACCCAGTCGGGACGCTCCTGGTATATCGGTATCAACCGTGACGGACAGGTCATGAAGGGCAATCGCGTGAAGAAGACCAAAGGCGCTGCACACTTCCTGCCTAAAGTTATTGAGGGTCTGTGTCCTATTCTATTACTCAGATGTTCTATTACTCAGTTTTCAAGTTTTCAAGTTTTCAAGTTTTCAAGTTGTGTGGTCAGTTGTGTTGTCTGAATGGCTCTGGAAGGGCTGGCATGTTATTAAGACAAAATTCCTCACAGTTTGAAACAAGCTTGTCAGATTTGGACCCAGGTGTGAACGTAACCAATCATGTTTGACCTATCCTGCTACTCTCCTCACCCATATAGCCAATCAAGTTAGTGCATGGACAACTAAAATGAAAAGGAACAATGACATGCAATCTTAATCCTAGTTTTAACCTTAAAGATCCATTAAACAATGTTTTAGATCAAAGAAATACTATATACGTTAAAAATATATACTGTATATATGTTAAATAGGTTTTAAACCATGCACACTTGGTTTACATCCTTATTTTGCAAGCTCTACGATATACGATAATTCTTGTATCGTCAGCCATTTACTGAATCAGTTGCCAATCTGCATCCAGGGGCATGTTCAATCTGAAAACAGTGTGCACCGTTTTGCTGAGGTGTCCTGGTTGAATGGCATGTTTCCTAGAAACCGTGTGCAAAAGGCTTTGAGGAACGTGGCCCAGGTGAGTATTACACAGTGTGGGTTTTGATTGGATGAAGGTTGTCCAATCGTCACGACAGATGTTTGTTTTACTGATTTGATGAAGATGGTCCGTACAGCTACAAATGATCTGATTGATACCTATTGGCACCACCTGGCTGACAAACTGTTCTTAATTCAGAGTTCCCAGATATGTAAAGCGAAACAAATCATAGAGGCAGAGCTTGCAAATGCCCATTCACATGGGATGGATATTTCAATCATTTTGTAGGCCTACCGAATAAGGACATTTTTTGCTATGTCCACACTAGCATGAAAATGTTTCTCTCCAGTCTGGCCTTCCATCCACACTAACTCTGTGTTTTTCACCACTGAGAACGGGAAAAAACGCACTCCCAAGTGGATAAATCGGAAAATGCTTGTTTCGCCATCCTGTGTGTTACATGACAATGTCTGTTTCTGTGTGGACGCAGTGTTTTCGAATAATATACGTGGTAGTGTGGACATAGCCTTATTCTACATAACATGGGTCATGGGTAGCATGGCATGTCTACACATAGGATCAGCATTGGTACTGCTGAATGTAAACCTGTAAGTGTCGGTAAACAGTATTACATGTGGAGGTAATGAAGCTATACTGTATAGTCACAGGGTGTATCCCTTTAATCCTAATTTCCACTGTGGTTATCAATCACCTTGTTAACTGACGACCAGCTGTTTGCTGCTGTTTGCTTCACAGTCGCCATGTACAAGGAGCCGTCGCTACATGAACTAGCCAGCGATCAGACTCCTCTTCCCAAGCCAGAGAAACAGTCAGACTCTCCGTCAGCGAAGAATGGGCGTAAGGAAGCCCCTAAGGCTGAAGCCTCATAACGAAGGAGACCGAGGGTGGGGTAAGGGTGCCACTGACACTGGAACTCCCAGCCCCTCAGCCATTTTGCACTGGGGCTGGCTGAGGGGGAATGGGCCCTTGCGGGCCATCGTCTTCCTGAAGTGCACTATTGTCAGCAGATACCAGGCCTGGGAAGGGAGCTCTCCTTCATTTGTCACCAGAGAGAATACACCATGGCAAAGGAGAAATAACTCCAACCACGACCCCTGCCCAACCTTCTGCTGTCACTCTACCCCCTGTCTCCTGAACCCCACCTCCACCACCACAACTACCGGGCAGTACCTCTTTTATGGTGCAGGGGATTTCATACATGAATGAACCAGTGCCCCCTTAAAAACATAGCTGTATGCTAATCACAGTTTTTTTGTTCACAAATCAAAAGGTTTGCAAATTATTTTACAGTGTTGTATCTTGTTCTACTGTACCTTTTCGTCTATACAGCATTTGTTAAGAACAAGAAGGGTTGTTAGCCGCCATCATAATCATTTCTCTGCAGGCCCTCTGCTAATCTAATGGCCATTACGCTAGTGACAGTTTAGCCCAGGGTTCCCTAAACCATCTGTTCAACACCAGGAAAGACACAGTCAGCTGAAACTAGATCAAAGACCTACAGAGAAGTTTAAATCAGGGTTATATTAGCAAAGTAATCTGAAAAAAGGGATTTTTAAAGTGATTCGTGTCTAGAATTATCTTTGTGGTTGAAACCAGCATTACAACAATGTTGTTTTGGTTTGAAAACACAGTACACGTCCCTCCCGCACATGAGTGCTTAGTGGCTGGCCCCCATCTCTACTCCTCCCCAATACAGCTCTCACGATAACACAATCGAGGATTGTGCCTTTATAAAATATATATTACACTAAGATTGTGACCCAACAACAATTAATTCAAAATCAATTATGACTTCCTAGGACCTTGGCCTGCATTTGATTATGATGACAGTAATAACGACTAAATAAACTAACTAAATGACTGTGATGTCATAACTGTCATGATGACAGTTATGGTAATGAAGATGGTAATTGTTGTTAGGATGCTGGTGATGCATAATACTGTACAACATGGCAATAATGTAAAAAACGGTGAATGAAATAGACGTTAGTGCTTCCAAAAAACACCCCACAACCATTCTTGAGCCATTAACCCAAACTAATGTCCAAAACAGTACTAATATGGCATTGTGTGTGAGGCTCCCAAAAAAGCAGAAGAAATAAATGTAAGGAATTTAGCAACACACACTCAACATGAATCAACATGAACAAGAAAAAATAAATAAAGTAAATATTTCTCCCTTTCCCAAGACCAAGAGGTGAATGAAAGTACCAAAGTGCACTAATCCAATCCAGGTAAGATAAAGGGATAAAGGGACCCAACAAGTAGGAGAACCAGAGGGTGTGCTTGGAGATCTTAACCCTCCGCCACCTGAAACAGAGCTGTCGTGGCCCCTTGCTGTACTGCAAATGTTGTCAGCACAAAGCGTGAGTTTTAAGCTCACATCAAAGGCAGAGGCAAAGGCTCTGAGTTGGAGCACCTGTTTACTATTCTGAAGGTGTCTCGGGGCTCATCCACTCAGCAGGGTTTATCAAATCACCTTGGAGACACAACCTCCAAAAAACATGTCTCTGCGTGCGAGTGGGTTTGTGATTGTGTTTTGGCTGTGTGTGGACTCCTGTCCTATACACTGGGGGCTGCGTTTGAGTGCGTGTTTATGAAGGGTGCAAGAAGACAGGCTTCTCGTCTCCTGTCCCTCCAGACATGAGATATGCAGGAACCTGGTAGAGGAGGTGTTGTGCCTCGAAAGACCCCAGAGCAAGAGTGCAGCATGTTGTCGTCATGGCAATGTCACGGTTACAGAGAACGCTGTAAGAGATTTGTGACCCCCAAAGCTGTCCAGTCTAGTAAGTCACGGCAGGGGAATATAATGTCATGGCAAGTGACGTGTTTAGTCAGGATGCAGAAGCAGCCATGTCAGACTGGTAGAGAACACGTATACCTCTGTATACGTGAGAGTGAATAATGACCTCTGAGTCAAGAACAGCAATACCGCTCAAGACTTAAGAAAGCTAACCATCAGAACGGTTTGTCTTTGTTAAATACAAGTTAAATACCCCCAATGGAATGTGATGAATATAATGACTTTGGCTGGTACTGGATTTTGGCATGTCACTAAGGAGCGACAAAGAATGTGAAAAAGAGGATTTTGTGTGTGCCGTCTAAGGGGTTAAAGTAAGTCAGATTTCGTGAGTAGAATAAGGAGAATGTTTAAAAGGTCACAGCAAGTAGGCAAACATTTAGAAATAGAAATGGATTAGCAAGTGTATTCTTGAAGAATGTAAGTTCTGCTGAAAGATTCTTGGCAGGGGTTTAGGCAAAATGTGGATATGATATTCAATGAAAGACAAAGGAATGTCTAAGGCATTGTACAATGCAATTTATTTGGAGTTTGTTTTTTTATCTATTCTCCTTTTAGTTTACATAAAGTTTTATAGGAAATGCCATCCATAAAATCTTTTTTTCTTAACACATTTCTCATCTCCTAATATGGATTTGGTACATTCCATTATAATGGTACATTCTATTAACTGTCAGTTCTAGAATGTAAGAGAGAAGGCTATGTTAGGCGCAGCAGGATGTTTTGACATTGTCAATGTTTAAGTAAAAGTAAACGCCTGCACGCACTCTAGAGACTATATATGCTGGAGGGAAGTAACGCATAGCAAAGTTAGGTGAAGGACTTTAATAACAGTTAAGTTTGACGGTTGTGTAATCAAAAAAGGGTTTTGTTACAGAATGTAAATTATGGAGGCCTGAAAAACCAATAAAAGGGATGCAATGTCAATTAAAAAGGAAGTCAGTTGGGTATAACAGGAAACGGCACAACGGCAGATGAAGCCAGAGGTTCTGTATTATAGTTTGAAGTAGAAAAAGAAGCATGAAAGATGTGTTTTCTTGATGAGAGTGAATATATGAAAGTGCCAGAGCCAAATGATAAACATCAGGACAGCTGTTACACAAAGCTTTGAAGTCACCATCCATTTCCTGCACAGTGTCCCAAACCACGTTCTCACTTGTGCACTCTGCGCGTGTGTGTGTGGGTGAACACGCACACACGTCCTTGTATGTATCTCTGTGCAAGTGTGTACAGTTAACAGCAGACAAATGGAGTCTGTGTGTGTGTGTGAGAGAGAGAGAAAAAGAGAGGGCGTGAGATTGAAATAATGATCGATAGACTCAATAAAACCCAAACCAGAGAGCAATTTCCCCAAGGTGCAGCGAAAGACAGCAGGCTGAATTTGCTGATAATGAACTCAGAGGGAGTGTTGTTGGATTCTTGCCTGTAAGCAGGGCACAAACGCCTGTCAACAACAAACTAACTTCCTTAGGAGTGCCCCCTGCCATAAAACTGGAGCCTCACAGCTGCCATATCTTAGAATTCATGTCTGTAAAGAGGAGTATGGTGAGACAGCTAAACAGACTTCAACACACCAGGTATTCACTGGATTGGGACTTCAAAAATATAATTAACTTGTCATAGTAGGTGCTCGAAAAGCCAAAGTGATTCTTTCCCAACTAGAGGAAGTAACAGGCAATAAGCAATATTTCACTGTACCTCAGTTATCGTGGATGGTTAGGAATGGTATAAGTCAAGGTTTGAAGCTTTTAATGTACTGTACAACATGACCAAAAACAGGTAACACTGACTTGAAGTGAGTGAGTGCAATATAACTGCATCTGAACGTTAAAATGTTTTTTTCTGCAAAAACGTTCTTTTAAAATGTATTAATAGCCTATGGATTTTTGTTTTGTTAAATTTGATCTCTAAGATGCAGAAATGTGTCCCATTTAACACAGATGAAAGAGGTCCAACACACATTGAGGCATTTTTATGAAGCCCTCATAATTCCACTAAAGATAAATCAATAAATCCTTTTTATCCATGAGTAGTGGCCACTATTACAGATATCCCACCTCTCCCGGAACTTCTAGGAGTCTCCTGCATTATTGATAGCAGCTCCCTGACCCCTGCAAATTATATAGAATATCAAGGAAATAGATTTTTTTGAGAGCGAGCGAGAGGGCGAGAGAGAGAGAGAGCGAGTGAGAGAGAGAGCGAGTGACAGACATAGCGAGAGAGTGATAGAGAGAGCATCCTGATTGGTCCTGCTAAGTAGACCTATCAGCTTACTCTGTGGGCAGGCTTTACAGTCGACCACTCTGTTTCTTTTATTGTACAAGGAAAGTTTGCAATAGAAATAAAAGCTATTTGCATTATGCATTGAGACTGCCAAAAAAAATTAAAACATATAATATAATATATAAAATGAATATAGAGTATATATAAGCCTATATGTGTGTGTGTGTAAATAGTTTCAATATGTTATCAAATAAATTGTTGTGTTCTTTAATAATCAAATGTCCTGTATGTCCCTTGGAGGTCGACCGGGGGGTGGGGGGGTGGGGGTGCTACCTCCCTGAAATTAATTTTTGCAGTGTGGGTTGTCTGCAATTACCATGCATTATGACAACATGTTCTCATGGAGATGGCACAAGATATACAAAAATAATATTAAAGTGAACAAAGACTTCTCTAATGCACAAACCAGCTAAGCTAGCCAACAGTTAGCTTTGCAAACATAACTAGCTAGTAGTGTAGATTAGAAATTAGATTCAGACAGTGCAGAGGTGGAACAGATTACTGATTTGTTCTTACACATTCAGAATTTTCCCCTGGCTTGAAGCAACAACCCATTTATCGTTTAAATATTTTTTGGTAACCAGTGTCTGCGTCACCACCTCCTGTGACCTCCTAACCCTAACTCTAAGGATTTCTGAATTCAGAAACAGAATGCTGTTGTGTTTCATGGCCAGGCATCAATTTGTGATCACATGTGAAGTAGATTTTTTTTTTTAAGGGAAGCTATCCTTTGCAGCTTTAAGACAGGGTTTTCAAATAAGTTCATTTGTACGACCTCTTGGTAAGAATTTTAACGCTCTGTAAAATATGATGTTCAAATGTGGTTATAATGCACTCATAGGACCCTCGTAGTGTTATAATATGTTGCTAGGATTCATAAGCAACACTCGACATGTAATTGGTGCTCTCCTAACTCGTTGTTTCATAGATTTATTCATTGATGATTGATGATAGGTACGTGACAGTATTCCATACTTATACAAGCTAAACTAATTAATATGACAAACAAGACAAATAAACATGAAACATTAAAGTGTTTAAAGAGGAACATAAAGCAATAGTTGTTTCCAAAAGTAATAAAAAGGTAATAAACCTAGGACTATGAATCTGTTGTCAGCACGCTAGAGGTATTTGTCCGACGTTTTGCAGATTTAAGCCATATCAGAGGGATATGAAACAAATGCCTGTACGGAATGCTGTCACCTTTAATGTGTGTTTCCATATTTCCATGAGTTAAATAATAATATCCACTGTGTGACTTGTCTTGTAATTATATAACTTTTCAGACATCTTTAATAATCATTTAAATGTTTTTTCCTCCAGATGTCCATTATATTTGTTTATGATTTATTATATTTTCTCAAGTTTCTCTTTTGAGATACTCGCCCGTTTATGTAGGATTTACCCAAGCTGAAGTTATTGGTATGTGTGAGAAACAGTGTTGGAGGGTGAGTGGTAACTTGAGTAATCCCTGGCGAGGGCGGTTTTTACGCTTCTAGTCACACAAGTCTTCCAGGAGAGTTCTCACAACCCTTCCAACACATTCTTGTGAACTCTTCCTTATCTCAGTCCTGACATCTATTATACAAAGTTATAATAAGGAAGAAAAGAAGCCATACTAAAGATATTGTTTGAGCCTCTAAGAGAAGGGCTGTGTCCACAGGCCCCACCCAGTATACAACTAGTGACTTTAGACCCATGTCGGACTCAAGTGGCAAGTGACAGGACATAATTTAACAATGCAGGAACGAAGACCAGCAATATATAAACAAGCTACCAGCCTACACTCCAATGGAAGGTTCTATAGGCTAGCGGACAGCAAGACGAATCTACAGGCTACAGAGACAATCAGTGGTCTACCTTACTACCAACAGATCGTATTCACATGAGAATTTGTTTTACAAAGCATGCGTGTACATCAACGTCGGTTGGCTCGCTAAAGACGACTCCTCGTCAGTGTGTAGAGTCACCAGAGCCCTAAGTTCACCCTCCTATTGCGTCTGTCAGCAGACATGTGTATATTTCTACGACCATTCATAACATCTACTCAAGGAATATGTCTTATAATGGAGCATTATTCAATTAAATGACAGATATATTTGTATGATTGTAAGCATCGTGTCTGAGTGGTTTTTACGGCTGCTGGATTCAATTTCTAATTTTTTAATCCAGACATTAATAAAATGTAATTTCCAATCAGCTGCAGTCATTTGAGCACTATTCCATAGAAAGCTTCCGCTGTAGACAGCAACCGCTTCTCACCTGGAACTGAAACTCATGGTACAGCCAGATGGGTCTCTTTATTTTCTACCATACCAAAAGTATAGCTATCAACAATACAGTTTTATTTGGCGTTGACTTCGGTTGCTGCTGTGTTGAGCGTAATTGGTGTCCTGGCTGGCCTGTATGTGGAAGTTTACAAATGGGGATCTATAATTTTACTGCCAATTCAAATCTAACTACAGGTGAAATACAGGAAGACACATTTGATGCTTGTTGAACAGCATTATAAGCACAGCATGAAGCATCAGCTATGATTCTCTGCACAGAAGCTAACCTAAATAGTCTTACACATCTACGGCATTTTAGGACTACGTTGATAAACTCCTTTACTGTTTCACACTACAGAGTAGAGAGTACATGTATGTGGTTGTGTGTGTGCGCGCCCATTCAATATGTACATTGCAAACGATAGGTACCCCATTTTCAAAGCATCTATACAAAACACATCCAAAATCCATTGTGCTTAAACCAGAAATAGCTTTAGGAACCAGAATTACAGAATAGTTCAGGGCTCAGTACTATGCCTGGTTACAATGTCTTGGGTTAATATGTAATTTGTTAACCCTTTGGGCTCAAACTTACCCAGGAGATCTTCTGACCTGAAGTTTAAGATAAACTAATTTTAGTGTGATCAACTTTGTATTTCACCACTACCAAGATTATTTAACAGAATGTATCACGTAGAGATGGATAGTACCAATTACACCCGTTTCATCACCCAGGAGACGATTAGACACTGCAATCTCTTCGTGATAGCCATGCTAAATGGGTGATGGATTAAGTCCCGCGGCACAAATGGTGATTATGCTGAGAGGTGTTCGCCTGACCAAATTGGGGATCTGTAGGATTATAGTGTAGAAAGAGCAGTCACATACTCGAAAATCTCTGTATGGAGCTGTGACCAGGACAGACATCTGACTTTTCCTCCCTTCAAGAAATACTGCACCCAAAAACAATAATTTGTGTATCACTATCTTCCCAGATAGCCCGGAATGCTGAAAGAATTAAGGTACTTCCATCCCTTCAGGGAGAATGTAGCTGGAACACAGAGTTGATAGGGGACCAATTTCAGCATCAACCTCCTCCATTTTTGCTTCCCTATCAAGTACATTCTATCAGAAAAATGTTAGCTACATTCTCTATGAAAGGATTCGAGTACAATCTTTTTTCTTTTAGAATTTCAGGCTGTAAGGGCTGAGTAATTTATACAATAATTTAAAAAATTTGAGAAATCCCCCCTCCCTCTTTTATTGTGTCAGAATGTCTGAAAGCATGACTCATATGCATACAAGCACGATTATTCTGTGTATTTGACAGAGCGAAGCAGCCCGCAGTCAAATTGTATAGCGCTTTGTGCTTGGGACTGAAGCAGATATGGATAAAGAATTAACCCCACCCTTCTCACAATAGCCGGAGGAGACAATTACCTTCAGGAGCACGTTATCA
>JAODLI010005691.1:0-13535 GCA_027575585.1 Percopsis omiscomaycus | reverse complement strand
CAGATATGGATAAAGAATTAACCCCACCCTTCTCACAATAGCCGGAGGAGACAATTACCTTCAGGAGCACGTTATCAGAACCTTGGACTGTTTTCAATTATTGATATCCAAGCATTATCATGCTTGGATTTCAATAACAGCCTCAGACACGCATACAGCCGTACAGCCATACAGCAGCTTTCTGAATGCTGAATCCTTGTTGCTGTATCTAACTCACTTATATCTGTCCTCAGGACAGCATCCGTATGTAACACTGAAGAGTACTGTATCAGCGACTATTAGTTACTTGTTAATACGTATCAGCTATAGCTGTTAAAGACCCTCAGTACTGACCATAGGACAAAGATTTCTCCGCACACGTGGGCCCAAACGGATCAGGACCAAAGGCAGATGAAGTGTAAAAACAAGACAAATCTTTATATAAACAAGGGGATGTCCAACAGATAAAAAGGGACCATAATTAATATCTTATCCTCCAACCTCAGGCTTAAACTTAACCTAGATCTCATAACCCTAGCCTTCATCTTAACGCTTATGTTAACCGCTCATCTTAACCTATATCTTAACCTCCAACCTCAGGCCTAAATTCAACCTAGATCTCATAACCCCAATTCCTCATCTTAACTCTTATCTTAACCACTAACCTCAGCAGTGTGCTAGATGCCGGCTCTGAAAAGTGGGTGTGTCATGTAGTAGGTGTTTTGTGCAGTACTGTGCAGCCGCAGTTAGATCTACTTGACTTTAAGTCTTCCTGAACTCTTCAGGGTCCTATACCATCCAATGCCTGTATTTCAAAATAAAACTTCCTCTCTGCCTACAGTACCTGCAACATGTATTACATTATGAAAAAGGAACTAGAAATACAGTATGTAGAAGGAGCTAATATCCACCATTTAAAAAAAAAAACAATTCTGCAAAGGTATACATAGGGCAAGTCACATAGGAAAAATTTTCAGGCGACATTTCACCCATTTCAATATCAAAGTGAACAAATTTCAAGCGGTTTGTCTTTTTCTTCCTTCAAATAAAAAAATATTATTTTATTATTTATTTTTCAAACATGTTTGATACTTTAGACATTAGAGGCCAGTGCATGAAACAATCTTCAAAATTAAACACTTCACTACTGTGTATCCATTCCCAATCAAATGCAATGCAAAATAGTATAAGAAGCTGAGTTTTATATTCATAGGGCTTAATGTTGAGCACACAACAAAGATAGGCTACTCAAACATAATTTAACTTATATTATTTATGCTTTAATTTCTATGCAACAAAGAGTCAAAATAGATTATTGGGGATGAAATACAATTATATATTTGGTTTCCATTATTTTAACAAAATCATCGTTCAGATTGCAATATCTGTTTTGTAGTATAATCTTTGGTGGACCTATAAGTTTGTGTGAGTTTCTGTTGCCCAAAAAAGTAATTCAATAGATCAATATAACATATAAAACATTTACGAAAATCATCTGACATCTTAGAGGCTGTAGTTGAAGCCATAGAAACTAATTAGCTAGCTTGGCTGTGGTGCCCTGGGCTGCGCTGTCACTACTTCATATCCACCACTAGATGGCAGCACTGAGTTAAGGTATTTTATATTGTTTAATCAAGTTGGTGTGACAGTTCCTGTGTGTGTGTTTGTGTGTGTGTGAAAGAGAGAGAGAAGTGTGGTGGGGAGGCACTCAATATTTCAAACGTGTTTTTTAACCAAACTGTAATGGGGCCAATTAATTGACCTTTCTTGGCCAGACTTTGACGTCAAAAGCTAATTTGTAAGTCTGCCAGCTTTCTGCCAGCTATCTAATTTTAGAAGAAAACACATTAAGTAGACATGGCCTCAATACTATTAAAATCTAAGTCAGAGGAAAACCTTGCTCATACAAATGATGAACGATGTGTAAGATGAGTCATTTTTCAGGTTAAAATTCCTGACAGATTCAAAATAACCCTCCACCCCCTCTCCCCTAACTCCGCCCTCTCTCTGATGACTCACATAATGATTTGAGTTTCTGTTAAAGCGTGCGTACGTTTTTGTGAAGACAACATGTACCATATTCACAGAATATGGCATATGGGGTGGAATCACATACTTAACTGTGCTGTGTCACACTCTCCGTCTACACATATAAATACATTTTATAACTGTATTATTATCGAATACGCCTGTGTGTCCTTATGCAAGCATGTGCATGCTTGTACTTGTAAAGGCCTTTCGTAGATTAGGCCTACCAATTTGATTTCTAGAAGTCAGTTGGAAGTTGTGATAACATGGCTGTTAAAACTTGTTCAACTGGAAACGTATTGCAAATGATTCCCCTCCCACTAGACACTAGAAGCGGTTGTAAATGTTGCCAGACAAGTTACATAACATTAAAAGTACAGTTGATATTGTATGTATATCCTGACCCATTATCTAATTCCCATTTAAAATAATCTGCTTTTACACATTTAAATATGTAACAATACATTTGAAAATCACCTGTTTAAGTACGTTTAAAATTCAAGCAGATTTCCTGCCCTGTCAGGGGCCAACGTTAAATAACAACAACCTGGATATACTACCAGTAGAGATGGGCATCAGCTTTGTAGGTACATTAGAGGTATGTTTATGAGACTTAATTTAAGTAAGTAAATGGCAGATTAATCCAACTGTGAGTTGCTGTGCAGTTTCCGCAAACAAGGGGTTATTTCATGCCGAATGTCTTCAGGAGGACATAATGTTGAGGTAAGAAAGATACAGAGAGGAGGTATCGCTTTACTGTAAGGTCCGCATGCTGGTGCTGTCCCACCCAGATTGTTCAAACTAGGCTACCATGGCCATATCAGTATCCATCAGTGGTATGCAGTAAGGCCCTTTAACCCCTTCAGAGAAGGGGTGACAAAAACGAGACAAGAATAAGTTATTCAGAAGTTATGTATGGCTTTTTCTCTTATATACAAAAACAATAAACATCACACAATACATATGTACATTTGAAATACACATAAGCTTCAAATCTATGGAGGCTCTTAGGAGACTTTGTTTTCTGAACACAGGTGCTTAATTGCTGTTGGCACAAACTGAACCCACCTGGACGCTGACCGGTGCTTCGGTAACCATCTGACAAGTAGATTTCAATGGAGAGTTCCCGGAGTTTACAAATCAGGACGGGTTTACCAAGTTAATATAATGCTCCAAAAACAGCTTTATTAAGTACAAAATGTTTCAATCCTCAATGGTTAAACACCATTGTACTTTCCCATGAATCACATGACCAGTTTCCCTCTCCCTATTCTCCTCTAAGAGACACAAAGAATCATTCAGGCGGGAAACAGACTGTGGTATTATGGGAAATATATTATATATATATTATTTATATATATTATTTATATATTTGTATATAGGTAGACGATTCAATACTTTGTTTAACCTGACGAAGAGTATAAGCCTTATACAGTGTGCTGGATGCTAGTTGCCTCAGCCCGGCACCTAAAGAATTGTGATGTTTGTAATGTGCGTGTGATGTCTTTTTGTACATACAAGAACACATCCGGATATTCCTGGCGTTCTTGACCTTATGCAAAGTTTAGAATAAGGATGATATGTTGCCAACCATACTGGCCTGCACCTATATGATAATTATTGGCCAATATAAATAATCTGGGCCGATGTGAAAAAATTATGATTTTGTTTACAAGTCTGCAAACTGAGAAACACCTAATGCCTGGTTGATGCTGCTGTGCATTCCATAATAATTTGTATTGAGAACATCTCAGCCAAACATAAACAAACCTGCAGTCCAACACCTACAAGACTACTTCTGATTAATGACTTGTTGAGACACTTTCATAAAGCCTATAGCCTAGCCTAGCGGGGGGAAGTCCAACATCTAATGGTCTAGATGTTGGACTCCCAGCCGGAAGGTCGTGGGTTCGAGCCCTAGAGTTGTCCTACCTGTAAGCACCCTTGCGCAAGATGCCAAACTCCTATCTGCTCCATGTAATAGCACCATGTAGCCTAATTGTAAGTCGCTTTGGATAAAAGTGTCTGCTAAATGACCTAATTGTAACTAACATTTTGTGAATGTTTTTCTTGCCTTATTTAATTAATTGATTTAATGTGTTTAGGTAATGGTCAGCTAATTATCAGCTGATCATAAGATTTATTATTATTTTGTATTATAATCATTCCAAAAAAAATAATCTGCGCACACGGTTCCCCTTGTTGAAAGAGTAGGCCTACTGCTGCCACGTATTTTGTCTAAATGTCTGATGGTTTGATTAAAAAAAATAACATACTGTCGTCTGGTCCTAAATGCCTACAACTGTCAATATTGTGTAGGCTATTGCAGCTGTTATTAATTGTTTTGGTCAGGTGTGTTGTGACCTACCTTACGGAAAAGCTGACATCATGAAACTCATCCGCTAGAGACGATGAAACGGACTCGAAACCATGCGCATCCCCGCCTCCTTGGAACAGAAACCGCCTTAAAATGCGCGTCCTCGCTAATCCCACTAGTCAAGGTGCGGCTGAGGAACAGGTGTTCGCGTTAGTCCTGTGAGGATTTATAAAGCAAGAAATATTCACTATCTGACAGTTTATTTTTTAAACCGAATAGCATATTCATTTTAATAGTTAAGGCGTCGGGAATAACTCATTTTGACTTTGGAGCAACACAAATTTAACTCTATTTCTTCGTTTGGCGTAAAATTGAGGCGGGTCGAGTCTTTCGGCAGCAGGTGGATCTCCTTTTTGTTAACTTTGTACGAATCTCTGACGACTGAACGTGAAAATGGCCAACTCGGGTCTGCAGATTCTCGGCTTTGCCCTGTCGCTACTAGGTCTCATTGGATTAATCATCGGAACGATTCTGCCCCAGTGGAAGATGTCCGCTTATGTTGGGGACAACATTATCACGGCGGTGGCCATGTACCAGGGACTGTGGATGTCCTGTGCATTCCAGAGCACAGGCCAGATCCAGTGTAAAGTGTATGACTCCATCCTGCAGCTGGACAGTAAGTACAGACCAGTAACGTTACTTGGGAGTACTCAATCTGTCTCAATTGTACTGAAATACGTTTTTAACTAAAATGTGTAAATTAAAAGTCCATATTTCTTTTCTTTTTTTGTATAGCTTTAAACATACAATTAATCGCAACACACTGAGCTTGCATAAAAAAACATCTTTACCTATGAATTTTGTTTCTGAGTTTTCAACTTTCTTCTCATGTAACCTATTTCTACCTGAGCAGGGAACTAAGGCCTCCCCAGTTCTATAGGCCTAGCCACTGAAGGCTATTACTGGCTTCTTTTCAGCTCTGCCGTTACTTATTAACTGTAATTTATTTGCTTCAAATGTTCTCGTCAGTTTACAGGCTAGGCCTAAACGGCATTGTTTTAGGTTAGCAGTTGTCTTCCACATCACTAACCTGAGACCCAGATCGCAGGTTTATTGCCCCTAATAGGGATTCATTCTGTGCTGATACAAGTGGCATGGCTGCTCTGCCTTTCTACTAGGAAATGATTCTCCCATTTTACTGTGGCTGCACTAACTATGTATCTTCCGAGTATTGAGGTGTCTGATGACAGTCCAAACATCACTTTTATCACGCTCTGTTTTGTCAACATGGCTACATGGTGTGCAAATAGGTGGGCTGGGTCGCATCAAATGAACACCCATAAGTCATTAAAGGAAGCCTAAGCTACCTGCTTTACATTGTCGCCTGTCGACGCCATTATTTGGGTGTGTAAAACATAACCAGTGCTATGAGCAAAGTTCATATGATCTATAGTATCTGGAGGAAGTAACGTGCTCGGCCTGTCCCAGTTGCTCATAATCATTTAGTCTTTGTTTTGTGCTTTAGAACGACATTATGGTATATCCGATCCATGTACTGCTTATGCCTATAAACTATCTCAATCTCTTTAAATAGTACTAATGTAAGGTTTCAATCTGTTTTTATTTAACATGAAATATTTGAAGAACTCGATAAGGGACATGGCTATAGGAATAATTTCCTTCTGCTTGTTTATGCAGTTGTTTGGCTATAATACATTTTGTGTTTGACTTTTGGATAAGATGTCTCTGAAACAATACATCTTATCGCATTTGTACACATTTACACAAGCCAGGTTTGAACGTTTTGATAAGTAAAAAGCAGTGGTCGGATATGAAATGAGCGACTAACCATCACAGACAGTTCAGGAATAATAGGAAAAACTTTTTGTGGGATAATTTGAGAGTTTGCGACTGCACCAAATACACAGTAGGCCAGTTTCTGAACAATGGTTTCTATCTGGAAAAAAAAAAAACTTGCTGAAGGGGAGGAAATGAGTAACGCGCAAGGGGAGTGTCTTCCCACCTGAAACCTGAACCCTGGTTAGACCTGTTCCTCCTGAGTTAAGACACCCACCCCCCTGGGAATTTCATTCAGCTTATGCTTGGAGCCAGTTTCTGTTTAGCGTCGGGGAGGGGGTAGTGGCAGTGACTTGGAGAAGAGTCATTGTGTGAAGGGTTTTTTATTTTTTGAATACATAAAACTTGGCTTACTCCATGTTTTTGGTTTTCTTGGACCATATCTGTAAACCTGTAGTCTAACAATAAAAGCCTGTTAGCCCATTTTGGCAAAGATATCAACTCTCTCTAAGCAAGGGGAAACCACACCCTTGACTCTCTTTGCCTTTGTGTCTTATTGCTTTAACCCTACACTGTTGTTTGCCCGTCCAGGTGCCCTACAGGCCACGCGTGCCCTCATGATCGTGGGCATTATCGTGACTGTGGCGGGTCTGGGTGCAGCCAGCATGGGCATGAAGTGTACCAACTGTGGCGGAGATGACAAAGTACGCAAGTCCCGCATCGCCATGACCAGTGGGATCATCCTCCTCATCGGCTGTAAGGAATACAGTTGGGAACATTGAATTTGAGTGTTGTAGAACATCTGACTATATGTTGATATTACATGTGAAATCCATAGTGACACTCTCTGAACGGTAGCTTCTTAAGGAGATGTGTATAGACATTTTACCCCTCAATTACCTCCTTTTTGTTTTGCAAACTTGGTCTCAAAACATGCTTGTAACTAAAATATGAAGCAGTTTGTAATGGCACATGTCTGTGGTTTAATGGCATTCATTTCTTCATTAATATATTTAAGTGTTTTTGAGACTGACTGGGAGTTAGGAGGGGCGATCTAATTGTAATGTTTGTGCCATTTCCTCTGCCCTACAGCTCTGTGTGCCATTATTGGCTGTTCTTGGTATGCCCACAACATCATCAAGGATTTCTACAACCCTTTCACCCCAGTCAATACCAAGTAAGTGCACATTTAAACAGTCACCCTGATCTCCGCTCCCTGTGCTTTATGTCCTGCTGTTTGCTTAGGCTGTACTTTTCATTGACCTATCTGTTGTGTCAAGATATCTTTCTTAAAGGTTTAAAATCATAGAGATTACAGTCTGGGCTTTCACTGACATTGCCCTTGGAGAACATATAAACTACCCATTTTTGCATGTTCACATTAAGTTTTTGGGGGCACACGTCTATCATTGTTTTATGCGAAACGTATGCTTTTCTCTGTTATACTGCATTACGTATTTCTTTGATTTAGGATGTTTTTGTAAAAAGATGAATATCTGCACAAATGTTTTGCCTTAACTAATTATTCCTGCTTGTTGTGAAGGTATGAGTTCGGGTCTGCTGTCTTCATCGCCTGGGCTGGGGCGTTCTTGGATGTGATTGGAGGCTGTATGCTTGCATCATCCTGCCCTAAGGGGAAATCTACACCAAAGTACCCTGTTGCCAAAAGACCCCCCAGCAGTTCCAAGGAGTACGTTTGATCAGAGTAACACCTGTGTCCTCTAGAAGTTGAAGGAAAGCTTTTAAATTTGGAATGGTCCCACTCTATAAGAAATGGCTCTTGCAAAAAGTACCCTAGTTTGTAATGAATACATTTTGTGTTTTTTTTTTTTTTTTTTTTTTTTTAATTAATTTTTTTAAATTTTGATCATGCACTGTTGTTTTAAAATAAATATAAACTTTTCAGACCGTGACTCCCTTTTACTTTAAAGAATAGCATATTGGTTTATTCTGTCCACTAATTTCCCATTAATGCTAAAAATGCAAATGTTTGTTTTCCCACTTGTACATAAACTACCCACAGTGCATTGCATCATGACGTGATGCAGAATTAGCTAGTAGTCCCGTAAAAGCGCCAAGACTGTTTCATTATCGATTTGTGTTGATATTTCTTGACAGTTATGTGCTACAGTATACAATCAATCTGTTAGGCAGTGGACATAAGATGAATCACCTCTTCATCCCATGCATATTTAGGCCAGATGCGTACAAAATTGCCTTTTACTTGGTTTCATCCCCCTGAGAATACCAGTCTATCTAGTTATTATTCTACTTTATCCCAATGTCTTTTGTGCCTTTTTATTTATATGAAAAAACATTACATCCAAAGCCAGTACCACTAGGTTGTGTATTTAAATTAAGTGCTTGAACTAAACTGTACAGCAAGGTATTCCATTGGCCATGAATACCAGGGAATATTTTGTTTCAGTTTGCCAAAGGGTTTTCCTAATCTACAGAATATACTGTATGTAGTGTTTACCTAAAGCACACCTGGATGAATTTGGACTGAAATGCACATTTACATTCAATGTTTTGTTATACTTATACTGTTGTACTGTTTGGGGGGGAGGGGGTTTAGTCTGATGTAAATAAAATTAAATGCTACATTGTCTCTGCCTTTACTGCAAAACCAAGAACGCATTGTAAATGTAATGATGACTTTTGTTCTCGCTGCCTTAAGGAATCGATACTACTTTAAGAAATTTCAGAATGCATATTCTTATTTCTGAGGAATATGAAAATGTATTAAAGGCATTCACTTCCATATGCCCACTGGCATGAGGTTATTATAACTATAACCAATTCTTGTTCTGTAGTGATTTTTTTTAGAAGAAACTTATAGATTCAAGTTGTATAGCCATGTTGTCTGGCCGGAAGCCATTTTGCGTTCAGTGAAGGGCCCCGCCTGTAGAGCAGAGAGACTGTTGACTCAGGATAACGTGCGGAGCTTTGGCATGCAAATTAAATGCAACGAAATATGACCACATTCCTTTGATTTTCATCTGCCCTCTGGTGGTGGATATAAGTAGTTACACCTAAAACATCCTAACTGTGATATCGAAATACTGTGGATGTTGTTTCTGTTGACTGTTATTCTGTGTTTTTTGTTTTTGTACACATGATATAAACATAAATTATTGATTGGATGTGTACAAATAAATACGATTTTTCAAAAGACAAATGCCATATTCTTCATCACTCACAACTGGAAATTCACCTGCAATCGACATTACACCCCCATGTCTGTGTTTACAGCAACGAGGGTTTTCCTGGGTTGCCATACCTCCAAACCTCAAGAGCATACTCAAACCACCAGGCACTTGGGTGAGCTGATGAAGTTTTACAGTGAGCTTGCTTGTTAATCAGACCAGTGTTGCTGCTGTTGTTTTGTGAGACATTGATAATCAATACCGTACCTGTCTCCTCACCGGATCACCTGATCCTCACCGGATGAACATTAAAGCTACAATCTTTTTTTTTATTGTATCATATCTTTGCAACACTTGCAACCACAGAAAAGTGGGAGTGGTAGGCATAAGTGATTTAACCCTACCAACATATTTAACATACAAGGTATACCGACTGGGGTCCCTGGGGACCCAAAGAATAAACTATAAGAAACAGCCATCACAACAAAATGTTAACTTATTTATTCTCAAAATTAGTTGAACATGTCAATTAATCCAAACATGTAATTATTGTAATCTGGGGAAAATAATATGTAATTTAGACCCCACTATATAATAATTGAAATAAACCCACAGTTATTCAAACTTCAAAACGTTTTAATTGTATGTGTCTTTCAATAGAAAATAGATATTGGTCTCAATATGACCCCCTGTCAAAATAAAGTAATTCAAATTTAGATTTTTCCGTTTGAAAAATGGAATTGTGTGCATTTGACAATACATTGGTATTTTGAATGAAAAATTGGAATGATAGAATAAAGCATATGTGAGATATGATAAAAAGTATACCTCTGGGGTCGGCGGGTATCCCAGTTGGTAGGATGTTGGTTAAAACCAAACTGTTTCATATGTGACGTCGCCGTATCTGACAAAGTATGGGCCACCAGAGGGCGCTTTTTTCAACGGTCATTATTAGCTGTTCTTGGTATGCCCACAACATCATCAAGGATTTCTACAACCCTTTCACCCCCGTCAATACCAACATTTAAACGGTCAACCTTATCTCTGCTCCCTGTACTTTATGTCCTGCTGTTTGCTTAGGCTGTGCTTTTCATTGACCTTTCTGTTGTGTTACGATATCTTTCTTAGGTTTAAAAGGTTTAAAATCTTACAGTCAGGACTTTCCCTGACATTTCCCTCGCAGAACATATATACTCCCCCTCTCGCATGTTCATGTTAAAAGTTTCTGTGGGCATACGTCTATTTCATTGTTTTCATTGTTTTCATTGCATTCCGTATTCTTTAGATTTAGGATGTTTTTGTAAAAAGATGAATATCTGCACTAAAAATGTTTTGCCTTGACTAATTATTCCTACTTGTTGTGACAGTATGAGTTTGGGTCTGCTGTCTTCATCGCCTAGGCTGGGAAGTTCTTGGATGTGATTGTGATATAATGTTTTTAATTGTAAATATTTTTTTCATAATCATATTCATAATATATTATATCTAATTATATATATCATATCTTTGCAACACTTCCAGAAAAGTGGAAGTGGTAGGTATAAGGGACGTCTTTGTATGCGACAAAGTGTGGGCCACCAGAGGGCCTTTTTTCCACTTTATCTGTATTCCTGAAGTAAGCCGTTCAACATGAGTGGCCGAACCTTTGACCTTAGATATATTATATTATTTACTAACATATATTGCATGCCAACATAAAGTCACGCCACATACAAGTCCATTTGCGTTTAAAAATAAGGTGGATCTTCCGTATGTCACATTAGAGTATAGAGTTAAATGTGTACTTTTCTTTTGACTTTCTGTTGACCTAATAACGTAATATTTTTCTGTGTATAATAATCTGCATAATTGAATTGAAGAGGACTTAGGGTGGTAAGCAAGTAACAGAGAGTATACATTTATTTCACCTTTAAGTTACCTCCTCTCTATTTGACTTTACTCTGTATTGTATTCTGCTGCCATTTTTGAAATGTATGATTTTGCTATTTTAAAGTAAAGTACTTAAACGTTATCCATTGTCTTCTTATTTTTGTGTGTGGACCCAATCCTTAGTAGCCTACTACTTTAATACATCCATTCTTTAAACAGACAATAATCTTAGCAGACAAACGACTGCTGTGTCTAGACCATAGACTGTAGACCATAGAACTATAAAATAAGAAACAACATTGTTCGTTCCATTGGCATACCTTGAAGACAACCATGGGGAGAAATCTGAGATGGCTCCTGAAATATAGCCTGTAATTTCAAGGCAACTATGGACAGTGTGCTTTCTCTGACATGACTTAGATTTTGGGCTCTATTCCAGGACGGCGCAAGGCCGGCGGTAGGCTACCGCTAACGCAGGCGTAATGACAATTTTGTTGGGTGCATATGAAAAGCCAAGCAATTCTAAAATACCATTTTCAAGATGTTGACAATGTGTTGTTTACGTGTTAACAATGCTTAAACAACGTGTTGTCAACACTTTGTTAAGGTGTATATTTTTCACACGTTAACAACACATAACAACACGTTGATTGTGTTATCTCAGACAGCAATTTCACATAATTCTGAGCCATTTGGTCACTTGCCCAGTGTCATAAATTGCCATTGGCTGCTGAGCACCAGGGTTAAACCATTTCTGTAAGCCTACGGTTGCCTACCACCATTTAACATGCGAAGGATCCTCCTACTTTTTGGTCCTTTTCTTCCTTTTTTGTGAAGCCTATAAAAGTCAAATATTTGGATTGCAGTTTAATGACCTCCTTTTAGTTAGTTCTTTTGAGCATTTTCATTTGATTAAGGGCTATGACCAGCAGTGGGCAGGCTACATTATCACTAATAATAACGTTTATTTAAACATAAAAAAACTCTTTTGGTTGAGTTTAGGAAGTCATCAGACAAAATTAGGTGCAGGTGATATTACCCATTTGGTGGAATTTTAAGCTTTCCAAATACTTTCAAGATTAGAATGAGAGCTTGTAGTTAGGTTAGATAGTAATTTGATTTGGCTTTCCTGACAGACAGCGGATGTAGGCCTATACGTTGCTGTGCCAAAGTCATAGCCCACCCTAAAAATTCTTATCAAAGCCATTTACCTGAGAAGTAAGTGTTAGTTAAAACCAGTTAGTTAAAACACTTTATAACATTAAGTAAACACAAGGATAGAAAGAATAGTAGCTTATGGCTTACAACCACACACATACTGTAGTTTATATCTGCAATACCTGGAAATAGTCACGCAGAAAATAAGGGACACGAACGCCATGACTGTGCATTAGATGCTCCACAATGATCACACCAACAAGTAAACCTGGATTGAGTAGCCTACACACTCAAGATATTGTATGAATGCTTTTGTGACTAATAATAATATACCTGGTATGAGGCTTTGAGGTTCTGGATAATTATAGACACATTCACCCAGCCACCGCCACCGGCCTACTTAGCCCCTGCTGTTGCCAGATTCACCAGCCTTACTCCTGGTTTATTAAATAAACCTTGTTTACTAAACACCTACTAAATTTGTCTGTAGTCCGTCTGTAAAATGAGGGTTTGGGGGGGAAACGACAATACCCAATTTCATTGGTAAGGTCTGGAAGCAAATTCTTTTAAAGTATAGGCTGGCTACCTCTGACCGAGGTACAGTAAAATTCAACTAACAATATGATGTAAGTTTAAGCAAATAAACTTTAAAATTACATTATGATAATAGATTATAACCATGAACAATGTTGTGGAACTCGTCTTGCTAATTAAACGAATATAGCGACCCATAAAAGGGTATAGGCAAGTAGAGAAAGATGTCCCTACCAAATTTAAACCTAAACCTACGCCCTTTTAGGCCTATTATAGGCTATTTTATATACAGTAGAAAAATATACACTGGCAAAAACCTATTGGTGAAGTTAATTGGCTTTAGATTAACATGGCAGTGAATAAAGAATGCTCCCTTTTGGCATCAACAACGCAAATGGCTTTTTCAAATGAAGTTTAATTCGCGTAAAATTAGAAATATATTTTCCCTTGGTCATTTTCAAAGTCAATTATGAATATATTGCGTCATTTCAAAATGGTAATGTTGACTGTGGTAAACCAGGCTAGGTTTATTTGCATAATTTATGTTATGTAAACAGAGGTGTTAATTAGAGGTACAATTATTACAATTTGTGTCAGTTCAGCTCCACAGAGCAATGTGCGTGAGACAATAAAAAACCAATGTGTACAGGTCGTTTTCTCTCTCTCTCTCTCTCTCTCTCTCTCTCTCTCTCTCTCTCTCTCTC